>JAVTVY010025243.1:0-105316 GCA_036873755.1 Hanleya hanleyi
AACTTTGTAAAATATGGGTCGATGGGTGCCACTTTCGACAGGCGTCTGACTTAGCACTCTGTAAAATAAGAATCGAGTCAAATAAGCTGTACCGAACACGGATCTGCAGATATAACTTGTACATTCAGCTACAGATAACAAAATCGGAGATTATTACATCCGAAAGGGGAATAACTCCATAAGCAAAGGCGAGTAATCCTTTGTTGGCTAGTAGAATACAACAATAGGTTTCCAAAATATAGTAGCTATACTGAACACAGTTCTGCAGATATAGTTGGTTATATTCAGGCATATAGGACAGAAATAGAAATTAATATATCAGTAAAGGGGCATAACTCTGAAAAGTATGGGCAGAGGGGCGCCACTTTCGATAGTCGTCTGACTTAGCACTACTGTAAAATAAGAACCGAGACGAATAAGCTGTACCGAACACGGATCTGCAGATATAACTTGTACATTCAACTACAGATAGCAAAATCAGAGATTATTACATCCGAAAGGGGCATAACTCCATAAGCCGAGGCGAGTAATCCTTTGTTGGCTTGTAGAATACAGGAATATAAATAAGTTTCCAAAATGTAGTAGCTATATCGAACACAGTTCTGCAGATATAGTTGGTTACATTCAGGGATATAGGACAGAAATAGAAATTAATATATCTGTAAAGGGGCATAACCCTGTAAAGTATGGGCCGAGGGGCGCCACTTTCGATTGGCGTCTGACTTAGCACTCTGTGAAATAAGAACCAAGACGAATAAGCTGTACCGAACACGGATCTGCAGATATAACTTGTTCATTCAGCTACAACTAACAAAATCGAAGATTATTACATCCGAAAGGGGCATAACTCCATAAGCCGAGGCGAGTAATCCTTTGTTGGCTTGTAGAATACAACAATATAAACAAGTTTCCAAAATATAGTAGCTATACTGAACACAGTTCTGCAGATATAGTTGGTTACATTCAGGCATATACGACAGAAATAGAAATTAAATACGAAGCTGCGCATCTGAAAACCCCTCGGCTCTGGGCACCAGCCATTCATAATGTATTCAATATGAACCAAGATTTCAGGAACACCAAGCAGTCAAGTGACAAATATACAGATTCTGAAAAATTTTGCAATTAGAAATGGCCTCTACGGTTTCCGTCCAATCAGAGAAACTGGTATTCATTACGTAAGTCTCTTGATGCATCAATGACAGAGATAGAGATCATTAATGATTTTAGATAAATTAAAGATGACCGCCCATCCTTCCTGCCACTCAGAGGAACTGATGTGGTTATATTCATTGCAAGTCTCTTGATACATCGATGCTGTATACCAAGTTTCATATAGAACACTGAAATGGTATCAAAGATATCCATCATTAAAGATTTTGCATAAATTAAAGATGGCCACCAAGGTTTCCGCCCAATCAGGAAAAACAGGACTGTCATTTATCGTAAGTCTATTGATGCATCGATGATGTATACCAAAGTTTACATCGAGCACTTTAACGGTATCAGAGATAGAGATCATTAATGATTTCGCATAAATTAAAGATGGCCGCCCATCCTTTCCACCACTCAAGAGGAACTGATGTGGTTATTCACTGCAAGTCTCGTGATACATCGATGCTGTATACCAAACTACGTATAGAAAACTGAAATGGTATCAAAGATATACATCATTAAAGATTTTGCATAAATTAAAGATGGCCACCAAGGTTTCTGCCCAATCAGAAACACCAGAACTGTCATTTATCGTAAGTCTATTGATGCATCGATGATGTCTACCAAATTTTACATCGAGCACTTGAACGGTAGCAGAGATAAAGATCATTAATGATTTCGCATAAATTAAAGATGGCCGCCCATCCTTCCCGCCACTCAGAGGAACTGATGTGGTTATACATTGCAGGTCTCTTGATACATCGATGCTGTATACCAAGTTTCGTATAGAACACTTGAATGGTATCAGAGATATAATCATTAAAGATTTGGCATAAATTAAAGATGGCCACCAAGGTTTCCACCGAATCAGGGAAACTGATTTGGTCATTCCTTTGAAGTTTCTTGATGCATCGATGATCTATACCAAGTTTCACACTGAACAGTGAAATGGTACCTGAGATACACAAGATTAATGGTTTCGCAAAAATTAAATATGGCCGCCAAAGTTTCTAACCAATCAGGTCCAGATTCAATAGGGTTCTGGGTCATGAGCATATGGATGTGCAGTGCAAGTTTGGTGTGCCGATGGTGAGTCGTTCTAAAGATATCTTGGTAACGAGAAAGCTGTGATGGTTTCGCATAAATTAAAGATGGCCGCCAAAGTTTCCAACCAATCAGGTCCAGATTCAATAGGGTTCTGGGTCACGAGCATATGGATGTGCACTGCAAGTTTGGTGTGCCTAGGGTAAGTCGTTCTAAAGATATCTTGGTAACGAGAAAGGTGTGACGGACAGACAGACAGACAGACGGACGACGACAATACCCTTCGGCCAAATTTTGGCCGAGGGATAAAAATCTGTAAAGGGGCAGAACTCTGTAAAATATGGGCCGAGGGAAGCCATTTTTGATAGGCGTCTGACTTGGCACTATATAAATTAGTGTTGAAAATTTGGTGGTTGTGTCTCAAGCGGTTTTGCCTAAAATGCGGTAACGGACGGACGTACATGGCGACGACAATAGCCCGAGGCCAAAATGGCCGAAGGGTAAAAAGTGTCCTCGTCATTTGGTAGCTATACCAAACACAGTTAATTAGATTAATTGGTTACATTCAAGCATATATCACAAATCATAGATTAACGCAACCGAAAAGGGACATAACTCCGTAAAATAAGGGTCGAGGCAACTAATTCTTTGTTGGCTTCTAGAATACAACTATATCAATAAGTTTCCAAAATGTAGTAGCCGTGTCAAATAGTTCTGCAGATAGTTCGTTACATTCGAGCATATATCACGATCAGAAATTAATACATTTTAAAGGGGCATAACTCTGTAAAATATGGGCCGAGGAGAGCATCTGACTTAAAAGTAGGTAAATAAATTTTGGTCACTGTATCTCAAGTGGTTTGGCCTAAAATGTGGTAACGGATCAACAGATGTACAGTGGCACCAAATTTTCTTGTATACTCGGAATAGTTGCAAGGTGTTGAATATCATGACTCGCGCATAAAAAGGCCATGAAATGGTGTATTCTTGCAATTTTTAGGGGGAAATACCTAATTACTATATCAACCATAAGGCCCTTGGTTTTTTGTTGGTTCATCAAAGACAACCATGACAAAAAAACAAAATACAAGGTGATGGTCATCAACCTTGGAGGTCACCTGTTGAAGAAATGGATACCTTACTTGATCAGATCAGGATTATTATCCAGTTTCCCTCTGTGCGCCAGTCCGCGAGTCCACGCAAATATACTCGCTACAGGGTTTGTGCTTGTTGGGTTACCCTGTAAGAAATTGTTAAAAATTTGATTTAGAGCGCACAAAATACCATAACTTACTAACCTTTCAAATTTTACATGTGCTCAGTATTAGAATTTTATTTATTTTTTAATATGAATATATTTTATTATGCCTAAATTTAACAAAGACTCCACATGGCCAAATAGGTATTGTGTGCATTATTTCACAACAAAGGAGATGGTATAATAAGACAGGATTCTGGCCTATACGTGGTGTGGTTGAAAAAATAATTGTGTTTTAATGTAATGGCAAGATAAAGTTCTAGCTCGATTGCCTTATGATTATAGTTACGACATGAAATTGAAATTTCCTGAGAAAATGGTCCTAGTCGAGTCATTCAAACACACATTTAGATACGAAGGACTCTTGGACCAACTGCTATTTTACCTGGTGATGTGCGATAGCAAAATTCCATTGCTGAAAAATCGTTTTGTTCCATGTCTCAATGTGTGTTTGAAGGACTTGATTTGAACCCTTTTTTCATGAAATAGCACATGCTGTGGATTTCATCTCATAAATAAATCATAAGGCAATCAAGCTAGAACTTTCACATATCGTGTACATATATTTTCTCTTGCTGTTAACTCAAAACAATTATTTTTACGACATTTTTTTTGGTGATTTCAACGGCACCGTGTATAGGCCAAAATTCCTGCCTTTCTCCTTTTCTTAGGCAATCGAATAGCATCTATGAAACACAACAGGCCAAGTTCATGTTGATAGCAATTATTATTCTGACATTGTTCAGTTTCAGGTGATATTAACATTAATGAACATTCTACACATATCAAAATCTAGTAATTACCACACCAGTCAACCTACAAGGGAATGATTTGATCTAACTAATGACATTAGAGTGTAAGTTAGGGGTTGTTTTCGCTCCCCCAGTGACGGCAGTGATTTTTAGTCATGGTATGTAGTGTGGTATTTCAGCTGCACAAAGGATATCAACATCCAAACAGGGTTATCTCCCCTTATGCCTTGTTGATTGACCCTGCTTTCAATCACTAACAGAAGGCAAAATAACGCCAGGAAATTCTCCGCACAGTCAATCTACACCAAGTCATGTAGCCTTCACAAAGATTAAAAATGTGAAATTATCCAAACTGCTCAGTATCGCAACTGCAGCGCATTTGTGAGATTCAGTAGACAAAAGAAAACAATCAGTGAATAATTATAAAACTGTTCACCTCTTTCCAACAACAACACTACATCAAACCTGATGGTCATTTGTTTGAAAAATAATCAGCAATTTTTGTTTTTTCGGAATCAAATGCTCACGCACATTTACATCCTAAAGTTAAATATCTTAGTATTTAGTACGTTGGTAAGGACTGTTTGGCTGGTAAGATTCAGGTCTTGTGAAATGATGTTTGGTGCAGGGCTATATGTAAAGTGAATGCAGGCAGGGTCGATCAGCATGGCTTCAGGGAAGACAACCCTGTTTGGAGGTTGAAAGGATAAAGCAGTTGGTGGAAAGGGAGGCAGGGGAAGTAATCAATGACTGCTCTTTTTCGCAGATTCAAGACTCCACCATTGACCTACCTTCTGATGTTCTCTGTAATGTCTGGTGACAGTTCCATGAGCAGCCTCCGCCTCAATAGTTTTACCATCGGGACAGACAAGGACGCTGGTCATCAAACCAAGGGAGCCATAGCCTGTAAATTGTACCATGATAACCAGTGAGGACATCTGCAGTGCTCAAACAAACACAGACATAAAGCTATCTTTAAGTTTCAAGTCGTAAACGCACATTATGTCATATAGCCAGTCCTTCATTGCCAGTCCATACAAAGAGACAAACAAGGGGGATAAGCAATCAAGATATGAGTTTGCCAACTCGGTGCAGTGATGATTTCCTGTCTGATATTGATAACCAAATATGGCAAGCGATGGTTGTATTGCTTTTCAAGCAGGAAATGTTCATATCCTTCAAGTAGCCAATCAAAGTTGCATTTTGACGAAATAAAACAGGGGCAGTTCTAATACGGACCACAGAATAGTTATAGAGCTATGACATCACCGAACCTTTTTCTGATGAGAAAATGTGTGGTGTTTGCCCAAGGCAACACATGTAGCGTTCGACTTGGGTATGTGAAGATGATACAGCTGTGGCTGGATATGACAGAACAACCATTAAAAGTCCTTTATTCTTCTCAAGTAGACTGGATTTTATAAATAAAACTGCAGTCTTTCATTACCAATCCATGCATGTAAGAGATATTCAAGGGGGGTAAGCATGTTTCAGAGATATTCAAGGGGGGTAAGCAATCAATCCATACATACATGTACTCTGCACTGGAACTAACCTTGTGCAACAACATCTGATTGTACGTCTCCATCATAGTTTTTACACGCCCAAATAAATCCACCAGTGGATTTCAGTCCCTGAGCGACCATGTCGTCTATCAAGCGATGTTCATACCAGATTTTCAGCTTCTCATACTCGGCCTTGTATTTACTGGAATAACAATAACATTGTTAGGCCTTGTATTTACTGGAAAACACAATAACATTGTTAGGCCTTGTATTTACTGGAAAACACAATAACACAGTTAGGCCTTGTATTTACTGGAAAACACAATAACATAGTTAGGTTATATTTTTCATCACAATTTACAGGAATCCAAATATGTTCATGCAACCCAGCTCTATGGGAATCACCGGGAATCCACTGCTATCATTCCTATGCAGATTGCTAAAATTTGAAGGGAATCTGTTGGATTCCCACAAATTATTTTGCGGGAGTTCTGACGGAGAATCCGATTTCCATGAATAAACAAGCCGTCTTTTCAACAGTTATCACTGTTATACATGACAGAAAAGTTAAATAAAAATCGGGGGTCGATCACCATATCAGCGCATGCTATGGGAGTCCACCAACAAAGGTGTATCCCTAGTCTGGGATTAACATTAGTATCCAGTAAATAGCATCATCCTTGAGTTTTCTTGTGTAACTGGCCAACTTTACAGACTTGGACGTCTTACACAGGCATAATCACATAATTCGGTTTTTCGATAAACTTGAACACAGATCACTGTTTAGACAAATTAGACATACGTCCAAATTGGCCTCACTATTTGCCTACACAACGAACAGCTTTTGATTTTGCAGCGTAACAATTAGATATCCCAAAATACAACATTTGGAAATTCAGTGACTTCCAACCTTTTTATCTCAAAATCATCGGAGCATTCTTTCCTCTGGATGTCAAAGTATATTCGAAGAACAGAATGTACAATCCAGGCCTTGCAACATAGAAATCGTACCAGGCAGAATTGATGGGCCTGGTATTGGCTATATTTAGGGTAGATTTGGTCACAGTGGGGTTGGTCTCAATTCAACTACATTATCAGCTCATACTTTTTACCAGGCTCATAAATAGGACCCATGAAAAGCAATCCTAAGGCTTTAACTGGAGGTTTCATTGAAATTTCAGAGTGATGTTTTGTGTCAAATTGTTGGAATCTCTACTAAAGTTTTGCCAGAATGGTGCATATCAAAATATTTCATAACAAAATGTTTAGGCAACCATGTGTCACAATATCATCGATTTTGTCCTCCGTGTTGACATACCTTTCATAGATTTCCTGGAAGATGTCCTTGAACCTACCATCATATTTCTTAAGAATGGTGTTTTTCGTACTCAGGTAGAGAGGCCATTTCTTCATAAGGCCATACTGGAAACAGCTGTGGGCGAATCCGATGATCGACTGTAACAACAATTACATGCTGCTGTGAGAACAAAGACAATCCAATAGAATAGGCTGGAAAGATCATGAATTCCAAATCGGTCTAATCTGTTTGAGAACTATCGTAATTTGGCTGGTATGCAATCCCCTGCAGTATCCAGATAATATGAAATACAAAATTCGGATATAATCTGTCATCTTTTTAAAGTTACAAGTATGTCATCATGTCTATACAGGCTGGAAATAAGACCGTCTGGGCAATGTGACCCATTCAGTTAACATAAGTAGGCCTAATCTTTGTAGATGAAATGACCCATTCAGGTAACATCAGTAATCTTTGAAGATGAAGTGACCCTATTGAGGTAACACATTTATGTCATCATGCCTATGCAGGCTGAAAATAAGACAGTCTGGCAACGAGACCCAGTCAGGTAATGTAAGTAGGCCTAATCTTTGTAGATGAAGTGACCCCATTCATGCAACATCAGTCATCTTCATAGATGAAGTGACCCCATTGAGGTAACAACAGTAATCTCTGTAGATGAGGTGACCCCATTCATGTAAGATCAATACATGAAGTGACCCCATTCATGTAAGCTCAATAGATGAAGTGACTCCATTCATGTAAGATCAATAGATGAAGTGACCCCATTCATTTAAGATCAATAGATGAAGTGACCCCATTCATGTAAGATCAATAGATGAAGTGACCCCATTCATGTAAGATCAATAGATGAAGTGACCCCATTCATGTAAGATCAATAGATGAAGTGACCCCATTCATGTAAGATCAATAGATGAAGTGACCCCATTCATGTAAGATCAATAGATGAAGTGACCTCATTCATGTAAGATCAATAGATGAAGTGACCCCATTCAGATAAACCCTGGCAGTATGCCCAGTTGAATATCTATCCATACCAAGATGATCTCTAATCACTTTGTCCAACAGTCTCCATCATACATTATAATGGCACCACATAATGAAAGCATCCAAGGCTGCTAAAAAACAGGGAAGGAATTGGTCCTGTTCAATCTATTTCTGATGTGTCTCTCGTTGCATACGTGATGTGAATTTGTGAAGCCTAGCTCTAATTATTGAAGATACTTCAGCAATACTGTAAAGAAAGTCTAGGCAAATGAGAGTTGCATATGTGGTACCAGTGGACGATGGAAACAATTTTGTTGAGGCGTTCAACTGTTATCACAATTGTTTGACCACCCAATGAAATTACCTTTCCCCGATAAAGAACACAACACCGAAGATTAAAAATTGTATATTATCTGAACTAAACAAGATAACATTTTGGTAGTAACCCTACAATATTGCAGAGGTCGGTGTCCGCATCATAGTGAACATTGTTGCCCAGGAAGCAGATCGTCTTTCATTCATGGTTTATGTATTCATGCACATAGCAACCGGCAGCCAAAGCTCAATGACATTGTTATTGTAGACATGTACAAGAATGAAGTCACTGAATCTGATTCATATTCATAATTTATTTGTGTGGCAATTGACAACCAGAAAATAATATAAGTAGCCTATAGGTCTTCTTCAAGATTACACGTATGCCTACCGGTACATCGAATAATTATTTTAAAATCCATTCAGCAATTGCACACAGAAAAAATACCCTTACGTTACTAAAAAATTCAATCACAGACACAGAAAACCATTATTAACATCAAAAAATAAATTTACCTCCACTGCCTGGCCCAAACGGAAAATTATTTTGTCAACTTCAACAGGTCAGAGCAAAGCACTAAGTGGGGTATATATCCAATCTAATTAGAATTAAATCCTAACTGCTTCCCCATTTGGATATGTCGCTGTTAGGATCTAACCGGCTTGCAGTAAGGCGCGTGTTGACCGATCCCGAGAGGTTTTCATAGTGCTTTGAAGGGAACGTAATGACAAGTGCTTTCTGGTTGGCTCAGCCGAAGCACACGCCAAGCTGTGGGGAATCTTCTGATGTTGCCGCCCACCCGCCAGGTTGGCTCCATAATGCGGGGTAGAATTATGGACTCGCCCTTGACGTAACCTTGAGTCCATGAACCTATCCCCCCTGCCCGACTCAAGTAAAGTAGTTAAAATGCGGTTGTGATGTCATAAGACTATTAAATATTCATGAGCTAGGCGCTCCGAACACAAAATTCAATTGAAATCAGTAAGATCCTACATAGCGACATATACGATTGGGGAGCATTGATAGGATATTAATTTATTAAGATTGGGTATATATCCCACCTAAGATATTAAATCAAAGTTTGGATATTGAAATATATCCTAATTGGGATATTTTCACCGATTTTCATACTAAACGGCAATGTCGGATTTCGGCATCAAAACTACCAAAACAAGATAGAATCTACTTCACAAAACTGACAATACGATTGTATAATTTTGCTGACCTTTTCTCGTCGACATTATTATCTGTGCAATTGCAATTACGTGCAATACTTTTTGATGCTGTTGTTGCAGTATACTTCCCATCAATAACCACTGTTGTATGTCTTTAAACGAACAGAAGAACTACTAGCACAATATGCCAGCTTGAACATATGGAAGTATGAAAAAAATATTCAAATTGCGATATTTTATCCCAATTGGGATATATATCCCAGTTAGTCCTTTTCCCTGACCTGTTCAACGAGCTGCCATTACGGATATGGTAGAATCAAGAACATTATTTTTGCTGGATGACAAATGATGCAGGACGATAAGATCAGTCAATGTGAAAATTGCAGTAAAAAGGATGCTTTCGCTTGATGAAATAAATCAAGTTTTCCTTGCAAGAAATGTTTTCAAACTTAGCACACAAAACGGCGGCTTTCAGTCATGCCATGTGCATGCTTTCAGTCACGCAGTAGCGCGGAAACTTGCAACATTCATTTATTTGATAATATTAACACGTGTGCGCCAGGAAACAAGTAATGAATTCAGTGACGGGTATAAAACGTTTTACACACCTCGATCTGTCCGAATGTCACACTCGCACAGCGTCAAAACTCTCCAGTCGACTGATGGAACGAAAACGAAACTGCCTCCTCGTCTCTCCTTTTCAAACTCTCTCACCGGGACTGCACTATAATTTTGGCAGTGCGGTTCAGCCGATCTTAAAACATGACGTCTTTTCGTAAATTCGGTGTATTTCATTGGCTATCAGAACCGAAGATGAAGTGGGCATATTCCGTGACTACGACCTGTGCCATATTGACCAGTTTACAGACAAAACACAATCTTTCGAAGAAAATCTCTCAAGATATCAGCAGAAGTGTTGTCCAGGAAACGCATTCGACATATTCTTCAATATCTGCACCTAGAAACGGCTCGTCGTGAGATTAATTCAGAGAAATTATTCGAAACTAGGTCGAACTACTTCATAGCGCATTCAATAAACGGAGTGACGCGGAACTTTCAGTCATTCTCTCATTTTGCGCAGGGGTGTTGTAATGAAAATCATACCGCTTGGATAGATCGCACCTCTGAAATTACCCATAAGCCAGTTCACCTAGCATGGCAAGAAACAGGGAATTTTCCCTGTTTAAAAAGGGTTTATATATGTATACATGAGCTCTGGTGTGGCTTTCTCTTGTAAGAAGAAGGGTTCCGCACCAAATAACTCCCCACATGCGGCTGTTGGGGAAATACCAGACAGGCCATATTTGCTGCCACTGTTTGGCACAAGCAATAAAATAACTTTCTTGAACGACATTGTTTATAAGAAACTGACCACTTTCAACAGTACGAGAGTGAAAATAGAATGACCACTTCCATTTTGAATTATTCCTAATGGCTCTGTTGCAAATTCACATGCCACAAATTCACATTACCAGTTCTGAATCCCTGTGCACCTAAATCTGAATGGTTACTTATAAAGAAGGTTTTTTTATAAAAGGTAAGAAAATGCCAAACGATGTGTGAAAATATGGCCCGAGTGGTATTTTCCCCCAAGGACTACATTTGGTGAGGGGTTTGGCACCAGGAGATTTGGTCGTACACAGAAGAGAAAGGCCCCACCAGCTATAAAAAGATGTGATATTTTGAAGTTTAATACATACCTCATCAGTGTTGTACATTCCCATACCAATCCCACCGCTATCTTTAAATTCAAAAACCTTCATTCGCTGTGGTTCTCCCCCTTTAGCAGGCGTGAAAATCATCTCAAATGTTCCTGCTTCTGAGGCTACAAAGTCTTTGGCTTTGTACTGAATAAGAAAGTGTTTAAATTTACTTTCATTTTTCACTGGCCCAGACACCATAAAATATCACTTCGTTTTATTATCAAACTAAATTCTGATCTAGTCTACGGTGGAGATACCCTACGTTGCAGACCGTATCCATATGCTGAATGCTGTAGTACCTGTGTTTTCACAGCAGTCAACAGACCAGATACTTGACAACATCTTATTAAAACTGTCTGGCATTTACACCACACCCCCTTGACTAGCCTAGCCACAAAGCATGGTAACAAGAGAACTCTCCTTGGATAATAATTACAAATTTAATTCATCATTTTCAGCACAAAGTTAACCCGTTGTTTCAAATAATTTGAGCAGCTAAAGAATTTTTGTACATGTATAGAAAGAAAGCACAGACAGGGCTTGTTTTTCCATGGGAATCCGGTAGTCGGATTCCCGTCAGCACTCCCGCAAAATAATTTGTGGAAATCCAAAAATATTAGCAAGCTGTGTACAAATGATAGCATTGGACTCCTGTGGATTCCCATAGAGCTGATTGGTGAGATTCTATCTGCATCCCCATAAGTGAGTGAGTGAATATGATTTAACATCGCTTTCAACTATATTTCAGTCAGATCACGACAGGGCTCGAATTAGAGAAAATGCAATGGCCTGCTATTTTTCTTCGGATACGTAAAAATCGCAGGCCAAACCTTAGATGACCTGCTATTAGTAAATTTGACCTGCAGTTTTTCGAAATTTCCAAGTTACTTCGATCAAGGGGCACTCGATTAAATTTGTGAATGCAATTTCCTCTTTTGCTATGAGGAATGCAATGTCAAACAGTTTAGTAATTTTTTCTGCATCTTGGGATTTGAGTTTATTTAAACTCTGGCCGATAACAGTATGAGAAGCTGGTGATTCCCCACGTTGTCTGAATTCTTCATCTCTTTCTAATGATTCTGCCTTCTTATGAGGATCACCCTTCGAATGAGTGATTATTGAGTGCTTTTTCACGTTCGTTGTACCGATTATCCATGCGTTTTGATAGTTCTGAGTGCTACGTATCTGCTTCTCATACTTGGCGCACAACTCACAATTGACCTCCGTAACAAGCGTGTGTCCGCCTTTTATGATCGTTTGTTTCGCGTTCAACCAGCTGAATCCCCACGATTTAACCGTGGACAGTTGGACAGTATTTTGTGCCATGTTTTAGGCGTTTAGCATCGAATACCACGCTGGCTTCTCGCTTGTCGGATGTTGTTAACGGATGCGGAAGTAATAACGGCAGGCATGCGCGCACACAACAAGCAGGGGTCACAAAAATTTTTTCCAGTTGGTCGCCATTTGTCGAGTGAGGCTAAAGCCCGGCGCACACGAGAGCTATCAGCTGAGCTAACGGCCTCAAGTGCCTCTCAGCTCAGGGGCTAGCTCTCGTGTGCGGGCAGTTTTTGGTGAGTTTTTGGCCTCGCGAGGCCGGGAAAAAATATCAAACTTGTTTGATAATTTCGGCTCGCGAGGCCAAATCCTCAGCGTGTGCGGCGAACGCAAGCCAACAGCTCAGCAGTTTTACTGGACCGGCCAATGAATCGCATGTTATTTTCACTCGATTCATACGCACGACTCTTCAAAATGGACATGAAGAAGACGTTATGCGCGAACTGAAATCAATTTCGTGAAACTTTTGCTCACCGTGTGCGCTGAAACCACACGAGAGCTAGCCCCTGAGCTGATAGGCAATTGAGGCCGTTAGCTCAGCTGATATCTCTCGTGTGCGCCGGGCTTAAAAATCTACTCGCCACATTGGCGACCTAATGTTTTATTCACTCGCCAATCCCTAGCGACCTTTCGATGTAATAAAGTGACAGACGAATCAGTCTTTCCAACAACATGATAATCCAGTGTTAGTTTGAAAAATAAAGGAGAAAAAAAAAATATTGCAGTGTACCCTCGAAATTTTGCGCGAAGGAAACGATCATTTGTGTGTCGGTTACGCAAATCCGAAATGGCTTGAATGAAAAGTCGGGTCAGGTGAAACAAAAGTTCCAAACTTTTACCACATGACAATTGTCTTTCAGCATATAAATTTACTGAGCTGGTTTTACTTGACTACAATTGTTTTAGAAGCGACACTGAAGTCAAAACGCACATGTCGTGCTTCAGGCATACCATCGCATTCTTGACCGTGAACTTGCAAATTCCCGCCAAGATTGTTTCATAGAATTTGTTTACTATAATTTTTACTATGATGATTTCATTGGCTGAGAACGGTCAGCGGGTCATGGATTAACTTTTCTAGGGCGAGCACGTGATCTTATTGTGTCACACCTGTGCATGATTTCAAGAGCACGGATATTACATCAGACCACGTGGTCTCTATAAATAGACTAGGCTTCGCCATATCTGTATCGTCGGCATTATTCTGTCATTATTTCCTGTACATTTTAGGCCTGATTGGATTTCGCTGCCTGATAAACTAAACACAAAAATACTTTGGCGACTAAACACTTCATTGACCAAAAATTCACTCGCCACTTTGCCGAGTTACTCTATTTTTTAATCGACACATTGGCGAGTGACTGGAAAATTCAGTCGCCAGTTGTCATTTTTTAGTCGCCATTGGCGAGTTGTCGACCGGGTTTTGTGAGCACTGACAAGGGAGACAACTTCGGACCGACTTACTTGCCACAACAATCGGATCGGCGCCAGTTCAGTACTTCGATCAGTACGAAAACATTTTGACGTACAAAGATTGCTGTAATGGTTTGGCAGTACGAATATTTTCAATATCGAACGGAGAATCGATCTTTAGGCATTTCATTCGCCTAAAAACTTATCGCCTGCTATTTTTTCACGATTTTTTTATTTTAGCAGGTCAATTTTCACTTGGCCTGCGACAGGCAAATTTTCGCCTGCTTTTCACCAATAGCAGGTGCCATTTCGAGCCCTGCACGATATTGGGTCCTATTCCTTTTCACACCCGGGAACCACACGGGTGGGGTACTATTCCTTTTCACACCTGGGAATCCCACAGGTGCCTCAGTTAGTCGCCTCTTATGACAAGCTCTCTGAGGAGCGGAGGCTTATTCTTACCATGACCTGCGGTGTGCACAATGACATCCCAGGTCAAACCCCAGAAGCCCCACAGGGCGTTTGATGAAAAACAAGGCCTGACAGAGAACATTACCTGGTCACCATGGGCGTGCCTGCCAATAATGATAGGCTCCATCCAACCAGGAACCAGCCGTGGGATGTTCTTACACATGATTGGCTCACGGAATACAGTCCCGCCCAGAATATTCCTGATTGTACCATTGGGACTCAGCCACATCTTCTTCAGCTTGAACTCTGAAACATAGAAAATAGGACCAAAACTGAATGCAAATTCCAAGTCAAAATTGCTGAGAGAAATGTTTTTGAGTTAATCATGTATGGCCGATTCTACAACGCAATTTTCTCTTCCAAAATTTAAACTGTCTGATCAGAATGTACAGGACTGTTATAATCTATGAGGAGAATTTTGGAGTTTATTCATCAAAATATGGTAAACGTCCAAATAATGCAATTTGTAGTTTGGTACCAATGCCATATGAGATTGATTGCGAGAGGGGGGAGGGGTTATTTTTTGTCAAATAAAAAGAAGCAAATGCTTATATGGACATATGTAAAATGTAGTGAATAAAGTTGTGCTGCATGTGATAAAAACAATAGAAAATAGGAAGTTGGGATGTTACATGTACATGCGGGGGTAGTAGGGTTGTCAGGGGTAGCAGTTAGTGAGTGAATAGAATTTAATGTCGCTTTCAACAATATTTCAGTTAAATCACGACGAACCAACTACATGTAAGCACCACCCAGTCAAGTTGCATTCCTGCTACTTCAAAGAAGAAATCTTTGAAGCAGCATGGAACCACACACCCTCCAGCCACCCAATAAAAACACTGAAGACAAGACACAGACAGGATGCTTACATGGTGCAATGAAGACCAGTGATATTACAGTGCTAGACATCACATTATCAAGTTCCTGTTGCTTCTCAGCAAAATGCATTGAAGAAACAGGAACCCGTGCCCAACCAACCACCCGCGTCATGGGTAGGGATCTTAGGGGTATTAGTGATGGTAAATATGTAGAGGGTAGTAAGGATGTTAAGAGTAGTATTGACCTTAGATATAGTACAGATGCAAGGGGCAGTAGTGATGTTAGGGGTAGTCTAGGGATGTTAGTGATAATAGGGATCTTAGGGGCCGGTAGTAGGAATCTCAAGGGTAGTAGGGATTTTACGGGTAGTAGAGATGTTAGGGGTAATAGTGATCTTAGTGGTAGTAGTGATCATAAAGGAAGTAATGATCTTAGGGGTAGTGGCCGATGTTATTGTAGATAGTAGGGATGTTAAGGGGTGGTAGGGATGTTGGGGGTGGTGGGGATGTTGGGGTAGTAGGGATGCTGGGTGTAATAGGAATGTTGGGGGTAGTAGGGATGTTGGGTGTAGTAGGGATATTGGGTGTAGTAAGGATGTTAGGTGTAGCAGGGATGTTAGGTGTAGTAGGGATGTTAGGTGTAGTAGGGATTTTGGGGGTTGTAAGAATGTTAGGAGTAGTAGGGATGCTATGGGTAGCTATAGCAGAGATGTTGAAGGTAGTAGGGATGTTGGAGTTAGTAGGGATGCTAAGTGTAGTAGGGATGTTAGATGTACCAGGGATGTTGGATGTAGTAGGAATGTTAGGATTAGTAGGGATGCTATGGGTAGCAGGGATGTTGGGGTAGTAGGAATGTTATGTGTAGTAGGGATGTTGTGGATAGTAGGGATGTCGTGGGTAGCAGGGATGTTGGGTGTAGTAGGGTGTTATGTTTAGTAGGGATGTTGTGGATAGTAGGGATGTTGTGGGTAGGGGTGTTGTGGGTAGTAGGGATGTTATGTGTAGTAGGGATGTTGGGAGTAGTAGGAATGTTGTGGATAGTAGGGATGTTGTGGATAGGGGTGTTGTGGGTAGTAGGGATGTTGTGGATAGGGGTGTTGTGGATAGTAGGGATGTTGTGGATAGGGATGTTGTGGGTAGTAGGGATGTTGGGAGTAGTAGGGATGTTATGTGTAGTAGGGATGTTAGGGTTTTTCTGACATAACTTCTGTAGAATAAACATGATCAACTTGTAGAATTATTTCTGGCTGGAATTTCTTCCCTTCTCTTCAATGATCAATGCAATTTGACAATTTTCTCTTCAAAAATTCAAATCGTCTAATCAGAATTAGACTGACCTTCTACTCTCTCTTCATCTGGTGTTATGGTGGCACATTTAATTCCAACGTTGTGTTCTTGGATAGCCATGGCCGAGTCAATGGTGACTTGATCGTTGGTAGCATCTCTGTGAGGCAGACCCAGGTCATAGTATAAACAGTCCAATTTCAAATAGGGGAATATCAACTGGAAAGAAAGTTTAACACAAGTTAGCTGATAGCAGTGGACAAAGGGAACTAGATTTGCGGTAAAAGTTTCAATATGTAATCCTTTAAATGTCAAAGTATTCCTACGAAGTAGGCTACAGATCGCAAATTGTCCGGTAATGAGTCAGTCAGTCAGGCAGTCAGTCAGTCCATCCAAATCCTTTCGTCGGCAAAATAAGGAGAACCGTTTGACATTAGAACCTTGATTTTTGGCATAAACGTGCATTAGGGCATTGTTACCAGCAAGTTCTGATCTGAAATAATTCTGATTAAAATTAAATTTATAATTAACACTTCAGTATATTGTTATAGATAAATGTATACTGTAGCCTTTAACGTGTATCCTATTTCACATCCAAACACTTCATCATTGACCACATTCAGGTCAAATTACCCACTGCTGCTAAAAATACCCTGTCATTGATCCTGGGGTTTCCTCTGTATGCCACATGGCCCTATTAAACAGAGAGTGTGCGACTTGGATTCAAGGGTTAAGACTTTGGAGGGAAATACAATTTTGACAGCAGAAATATGACCCCGCCATTTGCTGATTAGAGCGATAAAACAGGGTAGGCTAAATGGACCCTCTTCAATGCAGTATTTCTTGGCATGGATGTGAAAATATGAGGACATACTTTGGGGGTTTTTTGTACCTCTTGAATATTGACTATATATCACACTTGGATATAATTTGAACAATAAATTACATGTGTAAACAAAATATGTCTAAATTTCTCTTGTCATTTCAAATCTTGATCCATTTTGATTCCTTGATTAGGGGATACAGAATCACTGCCACAGAGTGTGTTGGTATGTCACAGCAATTCCGATTCACACAACGAAGCTGAGGTGGTTTAACGTTTATCAATGAAGAAAATCACCGATCAACCGCCATAGAGTATAATGTGAAACAAGAAAACCGGAATAGTACATTCATCAGATTGCCGATGCCCAAAATGTGTTGTCTCATATATCTAGATAACAACGTGATGTAGAGACGCTATTTATTCGTCTTTGTACCGGTTATGCTCAGGAGAATGACATAGAATCATTATTATCTTGTGCATAGAAGGTGTTGGTCTCGAGTTGAATTACCGTAAACTACATAAATGCTACCTTTCTACTATAGTACTATATATAAAAATTTGCTGTATTGTTGGGAAAATAATGCGATTCAAAAAGTTGTTTTGATCCTGGACAAGGGCACTGAAAACCATTAAAGAGATGTAAATGTATTTTCACACGTAAAGCTTGAAATCTACTGAACCTATATTATTCAATCTGTTTCCTTTAATTAAAAAATTGCAAAATTAAATCGGCGATCGTTATTTATTTTGGAATGAAGACGCATTAGGAGACTGTTACCAACAAGTTTTGAGCTGACCTACTTTTGATGAAAATTTCTGGTGATTTTTGATGAAAATCACTGGCGATTCTGACTTGGGCGGTGCCCATCTTAATATAGGCAGGATTTCAACTGGGGGTGGGGATTTCCAAGAGTTCAGTTCGCGTTCGAGTCCTAATGCCTACTGTACTTCGTAGGTCCTGTGACGTTAGTCACACTGCCATGTTTTATTTGATGTACATTTTAGTAAAAATATGTGTGAAAATAATGTATGAATAAAGCTGTACTGGAAACAACTGGGCCAATGGGCACACGTCAAAACCTGCCGACATAGTGATCCACAAACTCGTCAAAACCTGCTTATTTGAGGGAAACAGTCAAAATACATTTACTATTTGAAACAGTGGCTGAAAACATGGCCACCATCCTTTCAAATATTGCAAATGGAAAAAGTTGTTGTTGTAGCATGTACTGTACCTTCTGCAATGGTACCGGCTCCACAAGTTTCAGTGAGCCCATAGCCTTGACCCACGGGACAACAGAAACAGATATTCATAAATCGTTGTGTATCCGGAGATAAGGGGGCACCACCACTCATCATGATACGAACACGGCCCCCCAACAAAGCACGAATCTTCTTGAATAATATCCTGGCAAACACAAAGAATCATGTCAGAAATGTTAAATGGTCAGACAGCTTAAAGGTGAAATGCAAAGGTTTATAGATTCTCCTTTTTACATTTTATATAGGTTGAATAATGATAGAAATACCAGTCTATCTACTTCGCATGGTTTAATTTGAATATCTAGTCTGCTAGAATCTTTTTAAAAGTTGGTAGCCCTAGCCCAGCTGAATTCAGATTTGCAAAACATCATCACTTAGCTTTCCTTGATTGTGACGTCACATCAGACCAGCTGCTCAGAAACTGAATGTTACAAGTATTGACGTCCGGCCAGGTGGTCTGATGTGACCTCTCAAACTAACGTCAAAGAAGGGCAGATAAGCAATGCGGATTTCAATTCTGAAATTGGTCAAGCTTGAGATACCAACTTTGAAGTACTTTTCAAAAGCTACCAGGAGACAAAGTACTTCAAATAAAACCAAACGAAGTAGATAGACTGATATTTTCATGATTAACTAGCTCATGAAGGATATAAAATGGAAAACATGAAAACCTTCGCATTTCATCTTTAAAGTGTAATTATGATACTTTGCAAGTTTACGTCATATTCAAGGTAATCTTTCAAATTAGAGGATTTATACCCTGCTTCTTGTTATAGGACTTTAATTTTAACAATTTCAATGTTAATGATGTTATTATAGTTCACAGCGCCACATGCATGCTGGAACCTGTGACGTTATTTTTGGAACGACTAACCATGTCACAACGCAACCTTGTTACAAATCTGTTCCATTCTCTTCTGGGCAGGACACTCGAAGTATGACGTCGTTAACATCATCTCTGACGTCAAATGGAACAGTGAAGATAATCTCTCCCACTGTAGAAAGCTGCCTTTGAATCCTCTGAGACAGAATACAAGTGTAATGTTGGGGGGAAAAAACTATTATGTTTTATTATTCACACCATTATCTTGAATATGACGTACACTTACACAAGCACAGAACTTTAAGGAGAAAATTATATCAAAAGGTATATATCTCGGCCAATGCCCATGCAATGACCAACTTTAACAATGATCATGGATCATATTTTGACCATGTCTCGGAGGCTGGTGGGTAAGAGAAATATTCTATTTTATTTTGTCAGGGATATAAAGAGAGGACATTTCAATCCTGTAAGACATAGCTGTTTCAAAAATATTAAAGCAGGTTGGAATAGTCAATCCAAGCATAGATGAACAATGATTTGTAGCACGGGCTGAGCTTGGCTGAATTCAATAAATTTGTGGTGTCCTGCAGACACAAGAGATTCATGGGCTTTCAAGAGTCTTCAATAGATATACACACACTCCAGAAACCCAAACTTAAGAGACACAAATTTAGAGTGTCTGGCTATGATCCTTCATCAAATATCGTGAAAATCACCCGTTGGGTATACATTTTAGTGTAAATTTGAAGAGTCGATATATTGCAATAACTAGAATTTGATCTCCATAAAATAGAACAAGGTCAGTAAAATTGGAAAGGTTTCCAGTCAATCACCAGTTGGGTGTACATTTTAGTGTGAATTTGAAGAGTTAAGCCATGATACCTCGAAATATTGCAATAACTAGAATTTGACCTCTATAAAATAGAACAATGTCAGTAAAATTGGAAAGGTTTCCAGTCAATCACCAGTTGCATAAGTCCTAATTTGAGAGCTTAGCTGTAATCCCTCAAAAGGTATCACCAAGACTAGAATACATGTAGGTCATCTTCACCAGTCTTCAGACACATCGCCCATCGCTATATATTATACGAGTTTGAGAACCTTGGCAAAAATCCTTCAAGAGATATTGTGTTAACAAGCAAGATGGACAGACATACAACACAGGAAATACTCATTGGTCAAAATGGCCAGGGGGTAAAACTCAATAGGCTTCGCCATCACAAACTCCATCTCAAAACTGTACTTATAGCATAAAGAGTTTTCAATGATTTACTGATATTTGGACAGCGACCTTGACCTTTGACCTCAAAATGAATAGGGTTGCTCTTTGCCCCATTGGTAAGGTATATCCAAAGTTTGGTACCGACCCATGATGTGAAACTGAAGATATCGGTCAGCTGACGGAAGTTAACTGATGGACCGACAGACAACAGAACTCGCAATCACATTACACAACCTCGTCTCTTTGTCGGCCTATCAACATGCAAAAGGCTGAAACTGATACTGGCTCCATGGCCATGTGGAAAAACTTACCTGTTGAACATAGGTGTGTCATATCCGCTGTCCAGTCTTCTGCTCTTGTACTCGTACACGAACCTGAACGCAGCGTTACTGAACTTGCCTCCACTGTTCACCTTATCCCAGACTGCTTTGTACAGACGGTCCATTATCACCTGTGAAGTAACAGCAAATATGAATTAATTAATTAATGTTTTGAATGAATTATTATTCTCTGAACTCAAGATACAGAGTACATGCATGAACTGTATAGAGAAACAAATAAATTACAATAATTCCAGCAGATGATAAAAATTTTTTTTGGAATATACATCGTTCATATCTCAATGCATACATGTGTGATAGTTTGCCTGGATTACTTTGGCTAGGTGACTTAACCAACATGACCAAACTCTTAACTTGAGTTTCTTAAAGAGACTGGCCGAAGGGTAATAATCCATAGGGTTCTTCTTTGCCATCACAATCCACACTTTCCACAAACATAAATCAATTTTCAATGATTTACTGAATTTTCAACCACAGTGACCTTGACATTTTGACAGCAAGGGTTCCGCTTCGACCCATGGGTAAGGCATACCCAAAATATGATACCAATCCAGGACCTGCAACTGGAGATATTGCATGGACAAGCAAAAGTTAACAGACAGATGAACCTTGCTTTCGCATTATATGACCCTCATTTCAACCAGTGTGAAAAACAATGTACCACTTGAGCAAGATGTTGAGGCAAGGTACCCACGTAAAAAATTTGGAAAGAATCCGTTCAGGTTTTCAAAATTTATTGTCCAGAAAAAAAAATTTAATTGGTCCCCCTGGTGATCCCACCTTTAGGCAGATCAAAAACAAGGCAAAAACAATCCCAAGTTATATCTCAAGGCAAAAACAATCCCAAGTTATATCTTGAGGCAAAGTACCCATATATTATTCACATACCGATATCGTGAAGAATCTGCACAGGTTTTCAAAAGTATTGTTCGGAAACAAAAGTTTAACTTGGCACCATAGTGGCACCACCTATAAGCAGATGGGCATGCAAAACAATCTCGAGCGAGATCTTCAGGCAATGTACTCAGAATCCGTTCAGGTTTTCAAAAGTTCTTGTATAGATAACAAAAATTTAACTTGGCCCACAGGTGGCGCCACCTATAGGCGGATCAGCGTGAAATACAATCCCAAGTGAGATCTTAAGGGATGGTACCCACAAACAGAATTTGAGAAGAACCCATCCAGATTTTCAAAAGGTATTGTCCAGAAAATTTAAATTGGGCGTCAGGAGGCACCACCTGTTGGCAGATTGGAATGAAAAACAATCCTAAGCGAGATCTTGAGGCAATGTACCCACGTACTAAATATGAAATGAATCTGTTCAGTTTTTCAGAAGCTAGTCTGGAAACTAAGTCAGACAGACACACGGACGGACGGATCCCAATACTAAAAGTAACCCTTCGGGTATCTGGGGACAATTACTGACTATTTTTAATGATCTAAGAATCCTGAACAATATTAAGTAGCAAAGCTGGCAAGGCTATTCTAGCAATATTTCATTATCCTAACAGAAGATACATGTAGCTACTGACCATCTGAATGCAAATCTGATTTGGTACCAAATCATTAGGATCTTCGAAACCGTCAAGTGTCAACTTACGGGAACGGCTGCCATCAGAGTCGGTCTAAGAACTGTGGCATCTCCTTTACCACCTCTCTTTATTTTACTGGACTGTAAATAAAAACCACACCTGCATCATCAATGATGACATGAGATACACAAGTATATGCTACTGCTTTTATTTGCCAACTGTATCCACAGTCATTAAAGTGAAACTGTGACACGTCATATTCAAGATAACGATGTGAAAAATCAAACTTAATAAATTTTTTTTTTTCCCAACATTTCACTTGTATTATGTCTCAGAGGATTGAAAGGCAGGTTTCTACAGTGGGAGAGAAATCTTCACTGCCCCTTTTGACATCAGACATGATGTTTTAACGATGTCATACTGCATCCTGCACAATATGCATGACGTCACGGCAATGCAGAGAATGGAACATATGTGAAACAATGTTGCTTTGTGACGTGATTTATCGTTCCATAATAACGTCACAAGTTCTGACATGCTTGTGGTGCTGTTCACTGCACACATAACTTTGAAATTGTTCAAATTAAAGTCGTGAACAAGAAACAGGGTATAAATCCTATAATTTGGACTATTTGATCTAGAAAACTTGTGAAGTACCGCATTACACTTCAGCAAAAAAAAAAAAATGTAAAAACAATTCTATATATATATTTAATAATTTTTTTTTTAAACTGCAGTTTGAGAGTGCAAAACTGACGGCAGATAGAAATTTTGTTCCCGAAATATGTTGATAATTTGAACAACGAATCTCCATTGTAGTATCTTTTGCTGAATCAAATAAAACATGTTTTCTTTTAATTTTTTTTTATACTTTTGACAAACCCCACTCCAATTATCCGCATCCGTCAGTATGTTATTGGAAGGGAGTCATTGGCATTGAAGGGAGACAACTCTTCCAAAATGACATCATCCAGCGTGTTTGCCTCAGGAGCCACCTCAGATATATATCAGTCTCCTGTATTGAGAGTTTACCTGGTCAGACAGTGTGAGTGGTGAGGAGTACCCTATAGAGACCCCGTGAGCGAGGCTAGCCAACTCTGAAATAGAACAAAATGTAGGCTTACTGCTCGATATTTAACAGTCTGATCCTCATCTATTCCATTTCACTCTCCATAGGGGAAGGTCAACAGAAATGTACTGAACAATCTCAATCATATGTTTAGCAATACATAGTTAGAGGATGGAATACAATCTCAAGCATATGTCTAGCAATACAAAGAAAGGAATACAATTTCAAGCATATGTCTAGCAATAAATAGATAATAAAATATAATCTCAAAGCATATGTCTAGCAATACACAGATAGAGAATAGAACACAATCTCAAGCAGGTCTAGCAATATGTAAATAGAGAAAGAATACGATCTCAAGCATTTGTCTAGCAATACATAGAGAATAGAATACAATCTCATGCATATGTCTAGCAATATGTAATTAGAGAATAGAATACAATCTCAAGCATATGTCGAGCAACAATACATAGAGAATAGAGTACACCCACATGCATATGTCTAGCAATACATAGAGAATAGACTACAATCTCAAGCATAGGACTAGCAATACATAGAGAATAGAATACAATCTCCAGTATATGACTAGCAATACATAGAGAATAGAAAACAATCTCAAGCATATGACTAGCAATACAGTGAGAATACAGGCCTCGAAAATTGGTTCATTGACGTAACCGAAAAATCGGTTATGGTAATTTTGTCTTACGTAACCTATTGTTCGGTTACGATGTTAATTTTTACGTAACCAATTGGTTTCGCAAAACGGTTACGTAATTATAACAGTACGCCGTCAACCAGTACCGTACAACTCGACTCGGGAGTAATATAGGCCTGTTAACATACGGGAATGTGATTGCACACGTAAATCGCTTCCACCATTCATGATTGGCTATTGTGACTCTGGCTGTATAATTCATTCAACATTTCCTTCTGATTCCATTAAAATCCCGATCGAAAAGTCTGAGAAGTTGAACACGCCGCCTGTAAATTTAGAGATGGCGGAAGGGACGAGTGTTAACCGCAAGCTTCGCGCTCTGAGATAATTCCTCCGCGAAGAGCTCTGCATGCCACCTCTGCTGCTAGCTCCGTGCAGAGCTTTCCACGGAGCAACAACCTCGGAGCGAGGAGGCTTGCGGGTAACCCTTACATTCCAACTCGTTGAAGTTTGATAATGCTGTTTCCTGGCTGCTATTGGTTTATTACGCCTGCCCTGAACCGAGGATAGACAAAACACTATGTGCAAGCTGACAGACTCAGGCACACGCCTGCCACGTGGTAGTCTACAAATTCGATGCAGACAGGGTCGACTTTACGACTTGGTTTCGCTTTTAAAACATGCTGAAAGACATATGTCATGTGGTTAAAGTTTGCACAGTGGACAGACAGAGAAGAGGTTGGGACTTTTGTTACCAGAACATATGTTCAAGAAGTGCATTCACGTAACCGATTTTTCGTTCTGGCCATTTCTGATTTGCGTAACCGACACGCGAACGATCGTTTCGTTCGCGCCAAATTTCGAGGCCTGGAATAGGATACAATCTCAAGCATATGTCTAGCAATACAGGGCTTCGTGTTTAGCATGAGTGACAGCTCACCTGCACGTAAACACTCGCGTAAATTCATGTCACGAGAGTGATTTTTAGCTCACGTAAACTGTCATATTTTATATTGTATTATATTGCAACCACTCGCCTGACTTTCAAATACCCTCTCCTAAATATTTTGACGTGGGCTATTTTTAGCTCGCGTACTTAATTCTAAACACGAAGCCCTGCAATACATAGAGCACAGAATACAATCTCAAGATTATGTCTAGCAATACATAGTTGGAGAAAAGTAAAACAAATAATGATCAAAGCCCAAAGTTGACAAAATTAGAAAACAGTGAATACCTGCAGTCACTTCTAACACATGGGCCAATGGAAGGTAGGCGATGAAAACATCATTTGGCCTGAAATAAAAAGTTACACATGAATTTGAGATCGATATCACTTTTACGAAGACAAAAACATTTTGTATTATTAAAGCACAGTATTAATTGCATCGAGGAATAATCTCATTGAAACCTGTTTCCCACATCTAGCAACATGTGTGGACTGTGCCGTCTTACCCTAGATCTGGAATACGCTGACATTGTCCCGCCATCCCACACATCAGATTACCATGAGTTATCACAACTCCTATGGATGGAAGAACAAAAAAATACAATAACATCAGGTTACCATGGGTTATATTCATACGCATAAGAGAATATACAATACATTCCAGGGCCCAGATTGGTTCCTCATCTACCCATTTGCCTTAGAACTCGATATATGTATATGAATTTGATATGAATATTAAATTGAATCAAGACAGAACTTAACGCACGGAAGCAATAACTCCCACAAATAATACAATGTTAAAAGGTCAAGGGATGTTACAAGGGTCTTTCCGTCATGCAAGACAAATACAATAGATGACCACATGTCAAGAAACATTCCAGAAAGACATGAAGTGCACCCGATTGAAGTTGGTTTACAGGACAGACTGAGGGTTCTAAGGACACAATCTTAAATCATCAATGGGGTTATCCAGCCGACGGCTGGGGGGGGGGGGGGGGACAAATCTTGCAACTGCTAGAACACCAGTGCCCTCTGTCTCAATGAATTACAATACTTCCATTGATGGATAGTCATATCGTGCTACCCTATTTGATCTAATTTTTGGAACAGCATTTTTAGACTTCAAAGCAGAACAAAAACCCCCATCTTTATGTCAACTGAGGCTAAATACTGTGACTTAATTGGATATGTTATTTGTTCCAAGAACTGAAAAGACAGCTGATGAATTTTTTAGGATGTTAGCAGAATTTCTCTTCAGACACAGGTGCCTGAAGTTAAGCTTTGCCGTATGAATAATTAGAAGAAATATGGTACTTTTTATTTCAATGATATAGATGGCACTGGTGTTTCAGCAGTTACAAGATTTGCTCCCCTTTACCCATCAGCTCAATAACCCCATTCTGATAATAATAGCTTTCCTCTTTAGATATCATGCAATGTTTTGAGCTGTATTTTTGGGTCATACCTTTAGGAATGCCTGTTGAACCACTGGTGTACATAATCATAGCAGTGTCTTCCCGTGTCGGCTTGACTACCCTCGCTGAAATGGGGAAAAATAGAAATATTACAAGAAATTTAATGGGTGTATGAAATTTCCATGATGGTGCCCTATAGCTACTGCACTGTTGAAGACATTTTCAAAATCACTGCCATTCTGGTAACACTCCCCACAATGGTTCTATGTAATGCACAGTGTTATTAACCAGAAAGGTGTCAAGGTTGAAAAATTATGGAGACTTTCTCGAAAACAAGGTGTTTTTGTTCCAATTAATCTATTTCATGTTGAATTTTATAATGACTAACAGCCTGATGTGCTTTTCGTTCAAGGATTAATCTGCCGAATGCTATGTATCGGTAACCATTTCACACTTTATGATCCAGATAACCAATCAAGATCCAGAACTACAACTTCCTGTTCATCCAGTATCTCCGTTGTGCAAGTTGGTCTACCAATTCCAATATTTACTCCGCAAAATATATGATCTTGTCTGCCAAAAGCTCAATGATGCAATTAAAGTTAACAACAAAACAGTTAAAATATATGTGTATCAAAATGATAATCCTTGAGTTTATCTTTGATATAGCAAGGAATGAATACCGTTTTTCTGTTCCCCCATCGCTTCCACTTCTCTCATAGAGGAGATATGTACCCCAGGAGGGAAATCTTTGGTCGGGGCTTTTTTCCCTCCATTCATGTAGATGATGTGTGTGACGTTGGGGATCTTTGGCATAATACTCTAAAACAATGGAATTAAAAAACATGTAAAACTGTAAATCGTTAATCTAATCATGTTTATTGAAGGGGTCGAATAATACCAACCTTCAAATCTAACAGAGATTGAATTATTGGAAGAATTACTGTTCCACATGTGGATCAATTTGACACTGGCCGTGGTATTACATTTAACTGTGTTAGGCGTAAAAAAAAAAGACCTGTGTTTCTGGTAACCCGACCGACCCTAGATTTTTCTGCCGACCCTAATATTTTTTTTCTTTTTTCTGATGGGTAATTCTCGCAAATGACCAAAAACGACGGGTAGACGGGAGATTGAGACTGACCAAGTTACAATATATATCCAAAAATATAGGCGGGCCAATGCTTGGATAGCCTTTTGATCGACATACGTTTATTTCAAAACCATCCTCGTCCGGCATCTCTCGTCCGCCTTGTTCATAACCAGTGCCATGTTTTTTTGCATTCTGGGAATCCACGAAATCGGACTCCGTCACCCATAGTGCGATTACTGCAGGCGCGAAGATTCCCGATTCTCCAGCGAGCTCTCCCGTGAAGCAACAACTACAACATAATGCAAAAAGACGACTGTCCGACGATTTTGCCAATGTTGAATTTGATCGATTGATGCTCGTTCTCCTGATAAGTAAAGACAAATTGGGCGTTCTCCTAATCTCCTGATAAGTATTGGGGATGAAGGAATACTACCAACTGCTGCCTTTTCGTGGCACTTTCATAACGCGACTTGAAGTGAGTTTATGATAGGCCTATGTACGGTACCGTACGCTGAACCACGCGGCACATGCACGGGGCACTGCAGGCAGCCAGTGCCGTAGACGATCTATTCTATACGTTTTTGCCGAGATTTCGAACTGAATTTTTCGAAAAACATTAAAATTTCACACAGTATATCAACTCAATTATAGTAATTATATCCCCAGAGTACCATGTGAAGAGAGCATTTCTCAATTAGATGAGTGATTTTTTTAATTTTTCCAAATTTATTTTTGGACATCACGGCAGCAAGACAGCATGTTATACTGTACAGATTAGATAGCCATCATGGCCCTGATAACATGGTAGCCTATGGTGATGTGTTGTCCTTATATAAAACGCTGGACTTTTTAATTTCTTTTTATCTAGCAAGTAATCAATAAAAACTCAAGAAGATTCTGGTTGAGGCCATGGGCCATTAGCTCCAAGTCTTTTGGACATTATGATTATATCTCAAGTAAAAACATTCTCGCAAACTTGGGTATTGGGTTCACATCGACTAGAGGATGAATGGATTTGTTTTTTTAGCTTACCCACCTAAATCCAAAATGACCATTTACCTCAATTTTTTTAGGCCATCGTCTTATTTGACAGAAGAGAAATAATTAACTCAAACACTTATGTATATATTTACACAATATTTAATTCATAAACATTTATGCATAAATGTCATTAGTTCAAAATGGAACTCTTTCTAGTTGTGTAGTACAAAGAACAGCGTAAAATAATCCTTATTCCATTAGCCCCCTACCTAGTACCCTATTGTTCCTGATGCATGTTACCGGAAACACAGGATTTTTTTTTTAGGCCTTACTACATGCAGCTATGCAGTCTGTTAGTACAAAATTATATTTTCGTATATTACATATTTCAATCTCACATCTAGATTGACAAGTGGATAAATTTTCATGATCACACTCCAAGCCAATGATCATGATGATGAAGAATTCGGCAAAAGACTGACAAAGACTGGGAAAGTTTTATTAAGTCAGCTGTGGAGGTTCTATTCCCCCTTAAAGGTCAACCCAAACGCTCTGAGGTCAAAAATATAAAAAAATAGTCCTTTCGATTCTGAAAATAATGATATTTTTTTCATAATTTTGTGCAGTCTGGTTGGCGAGATATTGCCGTTTGAAAGGTGAAAATCGCTCTCCTGTCAATTCCAGCTGTGACGTCACGGAGGGAAGCCGTCTTGTATTCTCTATGTTACAGCCGTATACCACAGTCGTATGTAGCTGCTGATTTCTGGAGATTTTCGGAGTATCGGGGCATCATTTTTTAAATATGCCGCGACGTTGTGTAGTGGGAGGTTGCAGTTTTACTACAGATGACGGTGTTAGTATTCATTTGTGGCCCAAAGACGAGAAAATCGCTGCAAATTGGACGAAATTTGTACGCAACACGAGAGTGTGGAAAGAGGGCCCGAGCCAGTACTCGTATAATTTGCTCGGCACATTTTGACAGAAAGACATCATTCGAGGACATCTACAGCGTAGCAGTTGAATTCGGGTACAAACCAAAACTAAAGAGAACAGCTATTCCAACTATCAAACGTAAGAACAATCAGAATGTGACGGCAAAGAAATCGGACAAGGAGAATCTATCACGGACATCGGCTGAACGAACCTAGCCTGCAAGCGAGGCCTCGGGCAGGGGGACGGCTGTACATGCCCTGCTCGCTCTCGCGTGGCATTTGTTGCTTGAGCACCTACAGGTTAGACTGGATGAGTCTCTATTTCATATATACACGTTTAACCATTTGTTCCAATGTGTCTTAATGTCTGTATTTGTATGTTCAATTTTATTCATTCTATGTATGCGTTTTTAGCCAAATGTTGGCACAAACTTCACGCAAATAAATTATCTAAATTATATACTATTTAATAATAATAATAAAATGATCTTTCATAAATATATATACGTTTGATAAGTAAATAAATAAAAAACACCAATTGGAGTGAATGGCTGTAGATACAGAAGTGATAATTATACTTTCATAATCCCTTGACATTTGAGATTGTGGGAATATCATTCGATTTCAATTTAATTGAGGTAATTTGTCGAAAATTGAGCAAATGTGAATGCCGATCCACTCACCACGGCTTACTTTTCGCCATGAATGTCCAAAGTTTTTTTATCAAACTATATAATTCTGAAATTGGTATTTCATGGGGATTATGGGAAAACAAACAAAATTCAAGTCGGACGTATATCAGTAGAGTTATCAACAGTTTACTGTCCATACTGCCGAATCCCGGAGTTTATCCCTTCGAAAAGGCTGCCTCGGTCAGTAACAACAATAACAACACAGATGTGCTCGTTCGTTACATCACAGAATCGTTCTACATTCAATACAGTTTGAAATATATGGACATTTGGTCTTATAGATGACGATAATAAGGTTTCCAGTCAAGTTGCATACCAATCTGTATTCAACAAACGACCTCTCCGAATCCTGTCGTCGTCGAGTTCCACGTTGTCAGAGTGATTGTCACTGTCAGAATCGGAGCCGTACGGCTCAAATTGATAGGGCTGAATTCCGCCGTTGGTCTGCAAACAACTGTTAATTTGCCCGTCATCATCCTCCTCTATGTCTATTTCATCTTCTTGGCGAAAAATATTTCCATCTAAGCAGCTGATATCGCTCGAATCGACATCTGAACCGGAGCTCTGACTGCACTCGCTTTCCATGTTATCCGCTGTTTTTTCTCAGGCAACTTCCCTGCGTGACGTCATCAACCCAGCTGTGAAAGTGTGGAAAAGCCCACTTTGTTCCCATATTACGTGTGTTTCTGATCAGATTAGAATTTTTTCAATATTTTTTTCATACAAAGTGAAGTATGAACTATGATTTTTAAGGATTTTTAGACCAAAAAAAATTTTTTTGGTCTAAAAATCCTTAAAAATCAAACGTATATATATTTATGAAAGATCATTTTATTATTATTAAATAATATGAAATAGAGACTCATCCAGTCTAACCTGTAGGTGCTCAAGCAACAAATGCCACGCGAGAGCGAGCAGGGCATGTACAGCCGTCTCCCTGCCCGAGGCCTCGCTTGCAGGCTAGGTTCGTTCAGCCGATGTCCGTGATAGATTCTCCTTGTCCGATTTCTTTGCCGTCACATTCTGATTGTTCTTAGGTTTGATGGTTGGAATAGCTGTTCTCTTTAGTTTTGGTTTGTACCCGAATTCAACTGCTACGCTGTAGATGTCCTCGAATGATGTCCTTCTGTCAAAATGTGCCGAGCAAATTATACGAGTACTGGCTCGGGCCCTCTTTCCACACTCTCGTGTTGCGTACAAATTTCGTCCAATTTGCAGCGATTTTCTCGTCTTTAGGCCACAAATGAATACTAACACCGTCATCTGTAGTAAAACTGCAACCTCCCACTACACAACGTCGCGGCATATTTAACAAATCATGCCCCGATACTCCGAAAATCTCCAGAAATCAGCAGCTACTTACGACTGTGGTATACGGCTTTAACATAGAGAATACAAGACGGCTTCCCTCCGTGACGTCACAGCTGGAATTGACAGGAGAGCGATTTTCACCTTTCAAACGGCAATATCTCGCCAACCAGACTGCACAAAATTATGAAAAAAATATCATTATTTTCAGAATCGAAAGGACTATTTTTTTATATTTTTGACCTCAGAGTGTTTGGGTTGACCTTTAATAGAAAAGTTTTTATCCTATCAAAGGTATGATTATACTGTCAATGTCCGGTAAAAATAATGCTGAATAATTATGGAATTGTGGTGCCGTGATGTCATTTGGAATGACACATTCAGTTTTAACTCATTCGGTACCGTAAGCGCCATTTGGCGTCACAGATCTGGGCCTCCTCAACCCCATCGACGCCATATGGCGCAAAACATAACTGTCGTGGGAAAATAGAATTTTCATATCTAAGCATTGTCAAATGTAATTAAAGGCCTATATGTTTACGAAGCTTATTTTCTCTCGTAACAATTTCCGAAATTTGGATTTGACTAACAGAAAAATTATTTCAAGATCGTTGTTTGAAAACGCAGATAAAAAATAAAATCACGAAAATTTCCAAAATGAAGTCGGCCGTATACACGGCTGTTGGAATTCTTGTTTTCCTGGTCTATTCAGGAAGAAATATCACGTAAACCATACATATATCGAAACATAAGATCGCTATCTATCCGATTATATATAAAGCATTTTCGTATTGAATGAAAAATATAACGAAATAAAACTATATTCCGAGAAGAGATCTGTGAGAAAATCGCGCAGTTTTGGCCGACATTTGCAAATGTTCAAATACCTTGAAGTGGCATCCGATTCCTTGAGAAATCTGACGAATTCACGAGATATTTTCTGTCAAATTTTCTGTCAAAGTACAGGTATATATCCATTGTTGAGAATTCCTACGATCGTATACGTTTGGTAAATTTATTTCCCAAATATTCTGCTATTGTCCGACACCAACTTGTCATAATTTCGCTCCATCTTTTCTGTTTTGATTCTCCCAACGAAACCCGCGGTGAAAGACGCAACCCGATTGGCTCGCCTACGGGGCCGTACGTCACATGAACGCTCTTATCCAATCCACTTGCCCAAAGCAGCGGGCTTATCAGAAAGATCGTTTCTAAACATCCTTTTTCAATCCAATCAAATCTTTCGTTTCACTGGCCATCCGATAATGATTGTACTACGAGAAGAAAGCTGAATGAATGGGCTTTACAATGGTACGTCATTCATTGAAATCGGTTCAGGGAAACGGAGCATGGACGCGATTGAATCAGACGAGAAAAAAAAAAACTTCTACTTCATTATTTTGCACGTAACATCATCACTATCAACGAAAATTTCTACCAGATCAAAACTTTAATTTATAAGTAATATGTGGATGAAATAAATTATGGAAATTATCATCTTTATCCAGGGAATGTATACTACAATCAGCTATAAATTTTACCAGCCAGAGATTACGTACATCTGAAACCAGACCATGACAATTTCGATGTTTTTTTTTGTTGAAGCATTTTTTCAAACAGATAAAAACATGTTTTCATGAAATTTGCATGCATAATTTCATGTATAATTATAAAAATATAAACACAAACACAATTTCTGATGTTTGTGTATTTCATGGAGATATAAAGTTTCAAATTTTATTCACTTTCATAAACAAAATATTTTTGAAATGAACTTTTGGTCGACAGTTTCTGTGATGGATGTTCGTGCACTGCACGCATTGAGACTCAGCTGTGGAGCTACTGGTACTGAGGCCAGAAATGAAGCTCGGTACTGAATGAGTTAAAATAAGATGTGAAGGGCTGATATATAGGAATGGCAAATAGACTGCATGTATACGAATGTTGGGTGTGCAGTAATGGTTAACGGCTCAACAGTTTCATCTCGTTATCCGTCTGCATGCTGAACTCTCATTACTGTTTGTAGCTGTGCCTCGAGCACCACTGCAACTACAGTATCACTGTTTACTAAAAAGAATCTTGAACTGACCTTGAACTTGGGGAGTAGGTCAGCTGATGTGATGACGTGTGTGACCTCGGACTCGACAATACCATGGATTATAGCCTGCTGTCCCAGTGTGGAGTACAGAGTTACAACTGCAAAACAATCAACAGTTAATGAGATGGAAATACATGAAAATGAACGAAGATTAAAAGCAAGATTAAGGAGGAAACTTGTACATCATGTACATGTACAACAAAGACCCATTGTACACTTTCTGGGTTGAACAGTTTGGAGAGATCTACCTCTCTAAAGTGGAGATAAAAATTGTCATTTTGCTTAATAGCTTTTGATTTATTTATCATAACAACACATATAAGGGAAGTGGGAAGAGGTGCCGACACACTGACAGAGTCACATGGCTTCACAGTATAGTCTTCTGGTTAACCTATTCTAAAGCACATACCAAGAATCTAACGATTCGAGATATGTGTTGTATCTCAGGTACGCTTTTATTGTACCTGTTCATGTGGCATCTTGGATGATATGACCACACGACCCCTAGCACCGGCATAAGCGGTATTAGATACAAATCTAGAGAGCTATGATGGAAATGCTCTGACAACTCGTACATTGGTAATTGATGAACTGCTTCGCTGTGACAACTCGTACACTGGGGATTGGTGAGCTGTATCGTCGTCAGATGAAAATGACGGCATTTAACACAAAAGACTAGTCTGTAAGGCCCGATGTCGACCCAGCTAGCATCAACTTCCCACAAATGCCAACATTTCAAAGACCAATTTCCAATGAAAGTGTGCATGATAGTCTAATTATTAATAGAGAACAAAAAGTCTATTATTATGCAAATTAGACGGATGACAATTTTTTTTAACACCATCCGATTGAGGTATATAAGTCCATGGTCACCTATGGCATATATGTCCCCCTAGTTTGATATATTCTTGACTGTAGTGGGCAGAAATGACCTTTTTTACCTCCATATTAGAGAGGTAGTTCTCTTTAACCTGTTGATTCTTGAAAGTTTTTTACCATTCATCAATGAACCTTTGTAGAAACTGTGATTGGCTTTATATTCCAAATTTCTTCACGAGCCAATGAAAAGGTCGGATTTTCACTTTGAATTGACCAATCAAAAGTTATAAAACTGCAGGTATCATGGAGGTATACTGGGTACATGTAAATACATGCTCCTGAACATGTCAAACAGAACAAATATTTTACAAAACCTGATGCTGATGAATGCTATCAATATTTTCACTTCTTGAATTCAAAATTTGATTGCAGGCTTTTTTCAAACATATGATTGTATATCAGAAGTTATTTAGAAGCTCACAATTGCGTCTGATCTCCTAACAGACATGACAGATGGACTGGCTATAGCATGACTCACCAACAATGCAGCTCTTTGTTGTTGAACAGGCTTGCAAGTTTAGAAAGTCTAGTTCAAAACATTTCTTAGACATGGTGACATATCCAGTGGGTTAATATCACAGATTTTTAATAGGTTCCTCCTCTGTGAGGGCAACCCCATGTATCTGTGATGAAAATGTGGCCTGCATGTAGCCATAATCATTCTCAAGATATGTGTAAACGAGAAAGCAGAGATGGACAGATGTGCAAATAAACCAACCGATGTACAGGATGATTAAAATATCCTCTGGCCAAATTGGCTAGGTGGTAAAAATGTTAGTATTTTATTTCACAACTTGAGAAAAACATCCAAATAGACAATCCTACTTGGAATGTTGTAATGAAGACATGCCTGGGCTGCTACCATCCACTCTGCTCTTGTCTCTGCAAATATGAGGATATTCTCGCGAGGTAGTTGTCCCAGAGCAATCAGTCCACTTCCCAGTTTGACAATTCTCTCAGAAATCTGGTTAAATGTCTCCCAGTGATAATCACCCAATATTACCTGTAGTTATACAAAAAAAGACTCATTACACCAGTGTTTCGCATGGGTATACAGGCCAAGATTTCATTGACAAGACAAATAAATGCACAGGGCTAGAAATTAGCATAGGTCTGCTAGCCCGAGGCTAGAGAAATTGGGGGAGGGGGGACTATTGAAGTAAGTGAGTGAATATGATTTAACATCGCTTTCAACTATATTTCAGTCATATCACAACGTTGGGTCCTATTCCTTTTCACACCGGGGAACCACACGGGTGGGGTCCTATTGGGAGATTATCGAATTTTATCATACTGCTGGTTAGTAAAACTTTATGTACTTGATCATCGAAAATAGCACTGAATGTGATAGCACCCATCTTCTATACAGCCAATTTCTACGTTTCCCACTTTGAACCGGCCTTGATTTATCCGACTCCCTTCAGTGTTCAAAATCTGAGGTGTAGATTTCACCTACGAACAAGGGATGAACCAATCAGAACGTCGATTGAGAGTAGAGTGACATCATCCTCTATAAGTGGCATCCTGACCTATATAGTGGGCTAATACAGTGTTTGTATTAGCCCACTATATAGGTCAGTCAATCAATAACGACCCATTTCCAATTTCAAATGTTTTCGATGTCAGTGACGTCTCGTGTCTATAAGTTCTTTGAACACTGAAGGGGGCCAGATATATATCAAGGGAAGTTTGAAGTGGGAACGTAGAAATTCACTTGATAAAATGAAGATGGATAGCACCTTGCTTATATCAACTTCTCATTTCATTAACATTTTACTCCAAAAGCATTAAGTGTAGTCTACATGCAGGCTCAGGCCAGTTCTGTAACTCCAAACCCTTGCGTTAGACATGCTTACAGTATTAAATCTCTGAATAAATCAATCATGGTATTCAAAACTCAATATGACTTCCTATCATAATAATCATGCCTCCGAAAATCACTGGTATATGGCAGAAAGCAGACCAGAATATTTTCATTGAAAAGGCGAATCTGTCTCACTCAGGACATTTGAGAAATGGTCATTTAGTGTTGACTCTGACCAAGAAACTGCTGATGTTGCAGTGAGTGAATAGGATATAATGCCAATTTCAACAAATTTTCCTTTGGAAGAGTGGACTGATCACGCAGGTTTCATATATGATTTCCGTGAAACCAATGGTGTCTGAAGATATACATGTTCTGGGTAATTCCTCTAATAAATCGATTACCCTATCGGAAATCGATCATCCACGATTTTTGGAGGAAAATACAATCAGAAGTTGCAATAATTCAATAATCCCAGATTTTCCGTTAATGTTTGTCAAAAAAAATAAAAAAAATAATCACCCATTCAGTCATGCGTATCTGTTGCAGTCTAGGCAGATCAAACAAATGGTGATAGACATAGTAAGACCATATGTAGCAGGTCTAGACGTATTACGGACTCCATTTATTTGAAGTCTGGATCTGTAACTTTGAATCTGGGAAAGGAATTATTAGTTTCTCAGCTGATTGATCTGGTGGGACGATGACATCGGCAACATTTTACTTACGGGAAGGGAACTCTGTCATTGACTAGAGTGAGTAGACTCCCTTCCCTTGAACATGTTGAAGCAATAGCACTGACCGTTTGAACTACATGTAACTGATGGGTAGATCGTGTTGGATACAAGGGTATTAATTCAGCTCATGAATGCTGGAGTATTAAAAAAAATAGCCCAATGGGCTCCAATACCTCTCAGATATCACTTATTGTTTACATTCAGCAATCATACATAGCGTAAGATGTATTTTTAGAACTTTGACATTTTAGTGTAGGTTGACAGAAATGTGATCTGGTAGGGTTGACTGCAGTTCTCTCATTTTAGAACTACATGTACATAAGAAATTGAGCCAGTTTAGCTTTTGTCAAGGACTTAAATTAATGGGAAATATTTGGCACTGAGGCTCTGGTAGTGCATGACCATATTCTTACCTCTAGACATACATGTACTCTTCTATGTAGGCAAGGTAACAATCAGCTCAAGTAATTTGATCTTGGAAATATATATCAAGGCTAGTCATCTCCAATAATTTTCTGGTCTATTCTAACTTAGTTGCATATGATATGGAACATGAATTCAGAGAGCTTAAACTTAACATATATAGAATTTGACCTTTAGAAAATAGGTCAAGATCAGTGATATTCAATAGACTTCAAGGCCAGGCATATGTGGTATAAATTTGGACAATGTAGATATAATCCTTAATAAAATATTGTACTAAATAGAATCTGACCGGGATAATATAGGTCAAGGTCAGGCATCTTCAGCACACCTTTGGACCATCGCCAGATATATACATAGTATTAATTTCGAAAGCCCAGCTATATTTCTTCATGTTATATCATACCTAACATGTTACGGCCTTGAACAAACAGGTCAAGGTCAGTCAATTGTGGTAGGCTGCTAGCACATCACCAGTTGCATATGTAATATGAATTTGGAGACCCTAAATTTAATCCTTCAAAAAATGTAGCAAATACTAGAATTTGACCTTGATAAAATAGGTCAAAGTCAGTCATCTTCAGCACACCTCTGGATCATCCCCAGATGTATATATAGTATTAATTTGAAAAGCCTAGCTGTATTTCTTCATGTTATATCATAATAAACAGTATATGACCTATAAAATAATAGGTCAAGCTCAGTCAACAGGGATAAACTTTAAGTCAATCACCAGTTGCATTTGTAATATGAATTTGGAGATCCTAGCTTTAATCCTTCAAAAAATATAGCAAATACTAGAATTTGACCTTGATAAAATAGGTCAAGGTCAATCATTTTCAATAGGCTTCTGACTCTTCACCAGATGCATATGTGGTATAAATCTAAAATACCCGACTTTTGGTCCTTCTTGAGATATGTCCACAGACAGACGGACAGACGACTACAATACCCATTTGCCCGAGGGGTAAAAATTGCAATTACCTTGTATTGAATCATACCCTTCGTAAGTATAATACAGAACAAATCATTTGTACCGTCCCGAACACAGTTTCACAAGTGACAGTATCGGAAACTGGGCACTTGATGATTCAAACTTCAACGATCATTTCTCCGACTTCAGCGAATCACAGCTTTCACTCAGTTGCAATAAATCGATCACCCCTCATTTTTAATATCTCAAATATCACTTCCGGTGATCGATTTATTAGGGGAGTTACCGTAACTGTGCGTATCAAATCTCATTGCCTATCTGCATCCAAACTCACTTTCTTAAACACTTTCCCATTGGGCTGGAGCTCTTCTTCCTCGCTCAATAAGACCCGAGTGCCTAGACATGGCCTGGCTCCATACAGGCTCACTGCCCGCGTGAACAGATCATCCACAGTGCAGCATTCGAGGAACAGTGTAGCACTCAATCGTTCAAGATTCTCCACGGACCTCCAGGGGGCATCAGGTGCATCTGAGATGGGGCGTGCCTAAAAGTAAATATGATACATGTACATGAAGCATGCATCTTCTTACATACAAAACAACGTATCATAAAATAAGTCCATTATAATGCTTGCATGGTAATCCCATGGTAATAATTCAATCCCCATATCAAAATTTAATCACCCCTAAATTTGGGGACAAAATTCAATCGGCGGTTCTAATAAATTTGATCACCCTGAGGCCTCTAAAATCAATGAAATATTGAAGAGATAAAAGATTATATGATTGATTTTGACCCATTTTTTTTAACTTCCTGTTCTAATAAATTTGATCGCCCCCAGAACGTGTGATTAAATTATTAGAGGGGTTAGTGTAGATACAGGAACTCCAGTTAGTCGCCTCTTATGACAAGATGATCATGTGCGCAAGCTCCGAAATGGAGGACCCAAAGTTGAGATTGAGTATTAGATCCTCAAATCAAAATGCTTACAAGTACATCATAACATATACATGTACTGCCATATACAGGTAATTTTATTTCTTTCGCAAATATTTACTTTTGAGAACTACAGATATACATGTAACTGTGCCATATTTTGAAGAAGTTTAACATTCAACCGCAATCATGGAGATGCATGTCACTGCAATTGATTTTTACATGCCACAAAACCAATGTTCAGTTTTCACATTCGAGAACTGTTGAAATCTCAGAGCACATAACATGTACAAGTAACATGTATGATTACTAGTCTAGGGGGAAAATGTACCTTTTTCTCGAACTGTGCTCTGTCACATCAAAAAAAGAAATTTTAGGGGTTGATTTAAAAAAAAAACAAGATAGCTAGAACATTCTCGATCGATTCAGTCAGACCTTTAAGCCACGACATGATGGATTTGCTCAAATGTAGCCCAGTCAAGATATACTTGAATATTTGAAGTCCTGTATCATGCATGTTTTAAACATGTACATGAATTATACATGTATATTGGATGAGTGAGTGAGTAGTAGGGTTTAACGTCGTTTAACCTTGTTTCAGTTATATCACGACGGTGCCTACATATGCCAGGACACGAGAGTGCTCACAGTTCCTATTACCCTGGACACTGATCAGCCCAGCTAGTACAGCAGTGCACGTATATTGGATGATCAGGGACCCTGACTGAATGTCCAAGACATGAACTACATACATACATGTATAGATTTCTAGGTTATCAGGTCAATCTAGGTTCCTCATTGATTTGTTTGTATGACAATGTGCAATACATTTAGTAAAGCTTGGCAGTTACTTGGCGATACAGGTCACAACATGTGTAGAAATATCCAGGCCTCTCACTGGGGCTTTCCAAAAAAAGTAGGACATTTTCAACAACAAAAAAGTAGGATGAAATGTGAAGGTATAAACAATTGTTAGTGAATGTGTAAGCAATTAACATACAAATATGATCATTTTTAGCCTTGACTGTGATCCAATATCTGGGTGAAACTTTGTTTGTTGGGGAATGATGTCGGACAGCAGTCGTCTCACCTTGGATTTGGGAAATATGAGGGCAAGGCTAATTTGGTGGGATTAAGGGCATTAAGGCCTGGCTGGCAATGTTTCAGTCATATCATGATGTTTGGGTCCTATTACTTTTCACACCTGGGATTCCACAGGTAGGGTCCTATTTGGTTTCACACGTGGGACACCACGGTTAGGGTCCTATTCCTTTTTTTACACCCGGACCCCACGGGTGCCCCAGTTAGTTACCTCTTACAACAAGTTGTCTAAGAAGCAGAGGCCCATGAATTCTTACTATGACCTGTGGTGTGCATGACAACAGCCCAGGTCAATGCCCTGAGAAATAGCCCAATGAGCCCCAATACCCGGTCGGCTATCAAATATTGCCTACACTAAGCAAAAATGCATTGCATAGGATATGGTCAGAACATTGACAACTAGGTTAATAAAAATGTGAGCTAGTAGGGTCGACGCAGTTCTGTTGTCAAAAAAGGAAACCAGAGCAAGTTCGGTCATGTCAGCTTTTGTCAAGGTCTTAATTGATGGGGAAATGTTTGGACTCAATTTCTGCATGTTTTAGGTCGGACATCTTCATCTTCATCAAGGTTTCTATTCGCACTTACATGTAACTGCATGGGGAATGCGAATTTGGAGATCTTAGACTTAACAGAAAGAATTTAACCTGGAGAAAAAGAAAGTAATTTGAATTCTTCTGTAGAAGATGGATGAATATCGAAGGTCGGATCAGGTGCCTTTACTCACCTTTATTCGGTTGCTGAGCGACACTTTGAGACCAGGGTTAAGGATAACATAGTAGGGTATAAAGGTTACGACGTCATAGATGTAGGAGAGGGCTTTCAGAAGACCGAAGGTCCAGCTGATCAGTAAGTCGCTCATTTCACGGCTGTGAAGGCGACAAGAAGAAGACAGTGTTCACCTGGAAAAGAAGAGACCAGACAAATACTTTCACGACCCAGGCAGATCAATATGACAACAGTACAGTGTGCAAGTAAAAACTAATGTACTGCATCAACAGATGTACATGTAGGTAAACGTCTTAATAATCCAGGGACTAATCCAGGCATTTTTGGGGGAACACCAGTCGACTACCACGAAAACCGGAAATTGCAAAACCGGAATAAAAATGCTGCGCAAAACTGATGCTTAGTGGGCTTAAAAAAGGCTAAAATTGCGGCCCGCATGGATTTAGTCAAGAAGCACGATGCAAGTTGGAAGATTTAGTGTTTCCACAGGCTGTACACAGGAAATAATCAGTTACTTCTTCGATAAATAATGATAATAAGACGATTGGACAATTGGAGCTATTTTCAGAGGTTTTGGATTAGATTTTAGGGGACAATCAGTTTTGTTTGACAGTATTTGGGTGCACAACTTTGGGCATACCGGTATCAAAACAAATATAAACAGTGACTTACTGAGAGGTGGGGGGGGGGGGGGGGTGACCTGGAAGAGACTATTAAATTAACTAGGTGTAGGTTGACTGGAATGATATTTTAAGAGACTGAATTTTATATAGGGTGGACATCTTTAGGATGTCAATGTATGGTAATGTATGTAATTGTCACCAAAATTGGGGACCATATTCGATCACTCAGGTGTTCCAATATATTTGATCACCCGCTAAAATCATTATATGCATGATTTGGACATTTTTGACAACTTCAGTTTATAACAGATTTGACCATGCAGCCCCAGGTTTTATGGTGGAAAATTTCACTTCCTGTGATTGAATTATTGGAGGAATTACTGACAGTCATGACAGTACTGTACAGTAATTTGGGTACATTACCAATGTGTGAAGTGAATGTCATTAGGATGACTGTATGTTAGTGGTTCACACAATGGTATTTGGTAGTAAATTGGTTAGGGTGGAAGTATATGGCATTAACAAAGTGAAAAATACTGTGTAGGAATGTTAATTTATCAGAACAAGAATTGAAGTCTCCAACAAAAACATTTGTAAACTAATGGCCAGTCAATTTTTTCACTTCATTTTTCCGTACGTTTTGCAGTGTTACTGGGATAGATGTATGTCATACATGTATATACAGTAGCATCCACTTCCGTGTTTTAATAACTAGATTTAGCCAGTGAAGCGTTACACTATAAGTATGGTACCAGGATTACCTCGAGAATGGAAATCTAATGGCATACATGTAACCTCATGTATGTCTACATCAATCATGTCAATCGGTAGTATGGAGGAAATTTAGAAAAGCCTGCACATGCAACTTTCAACTAATCTTCCATTGTAGGACTTGTTCCATACATGTAGCACATGCACAATTAATGCAGGAACACTGTACAGTACACTGAATGCACCAGAACACTGAACAATGAATGCATCGAAAAATGAACGCATTGGAACACTGTACATTGAATGCACTGGAACACTGTACAATGAATGCATCGAACAATGAACGCATTGGAACACTGTACATTGAATGCACTGGAAAACTGTACAATGAAATTGCATTGTTACATTGTAAAATGAATGCACTGGAATATTGTACAATGAATGCATGGAATAATGAATGCATCAAAACATTGTACAATGAATGCACTGGAACATTGTACAATGAATGCATCAAACATTTAAATATGAATGCATTGAAACACTACAATGAATGCATTAGAACATTGTACAAAGAATGCATGAACTCTGTACAATGAATGCATGAAAACTGTACAATGAATGCAGTGGAGCATTGTACAAGGAATGCAATTAACATTTTACAATGAATGTACTGGAATATTGTAAAATGAATGCATTGCAAAATTGTACAGAGAATGCATGAACAATGCACAATGAATGCATGAAAAACTGTACAATTAATACACTGGAACACTGTACACTGAATGGATGAATATGGTACAATGAATGCGCTGGAACATTGTACAATGAAAGTACAGTACTGGAACATTGTACATGAGGCAGCACCTAAAAGGTGCAACAACCCCTCAGCCAGACAGTTTTAGTCAGTGTATATTGGTACACAATGAATGAAAAATGCATAAGTAAAAGCCTGAAAGATTTGGTTGAATGCAGAAGATGCTTTAGCAGTGGCTTGTAAAAGATTAAAATATGATAAATTCAGTGTGGGATGTTGGATGCATTGAAGGATTATAATAAATATTTTGACATAGCGCGTGCGAAAAATATGGCGGAAGAACAGAATATTCTGAACAAAAACAAAAGGCTTCAAGCCATTTTGGCTTTGAACCCTAATAATAATCTAAACAATAATAAAAGTCTTTGATAGCAATAACTGTATGAATCCCTGTGTACCTGTTGATTGTCTGTCTCTTTCCATCTGTGATCAAGCAGAGGATGAGGGTGGGTGGATGGCAATCCAAACAGCCTTGTGATATGAATAATATGTATCATGGACACCAAATTGTATATCTGTGAGTTTGAAATTGGTGAAAATCTGGTCAATGGTTGTCCTAAGATCTGTGGTTGGGGTGTGGATTAAGGGAAAGAGCCCATGCTCTTGGAAGAAGTCGTTTATCTTGGTTGTTTCAGCCGAGTCGACAGCAAAGTCATTGTTGAAGTCTCCAAGTATGACAACATTAGTCGCTGAACAGTGGTTCCTTAGTGATGTAGAAAGTCCGCCCAATCAGAGAAACCAGTTCTGTCATTCATCGTAAGTTTCTTGATGCACTGATGATGTATATCAAATTTTACATCGAGCACTTGAACGGTATCAGAGAGAGATCATTAAAGAGGTAGTAGCGTGATTTTAGTTGTTCGGGTAAACTGAACAGCATGATCACTTGCAACATTTGCCAAAAGATTTTCAAGTATTGAAATCTCGTATTTCATATAGGGATCAATATTGTCAGATTCTTCAATTCGGTCTAGTGAACAACATGAAAATGGGAAATGACTGAGATGACGTCGGATAACGTGATCAGGTATCCATGACGTCACATTAGAAGCCGTCACAGTGCGATAAAAGTTCTAAGATCGAGTATGACGTTGCAAAGCATCACGCTCGGAATGCCAGTGCGCGTTTTCTGACGTCATCTCAGGCACTGGAGCCAAGTGCAGGTGCTGTTACGTTTTTCAGAGAATGTCAGAAGTGTGATTTCAATGCCCGTGATATTAAAAAATGAGGTCACAGAAACACGTTCACCATAGTTGCTTACAACTACTGAATAACTTTTATCGAAATATGTTATTTGGTGAATATTTTTTAAATGACGCTTTTACCTCTTTAATGATTTTGCATAAATTAAAGATGGCCGCCTATCGTTCCGGTCATTCAGAGGAACTGATCTTCATTACGAGTGTCTTGATACATCGATGCTGTATTCCAAGTTTCATATAGAACACTTAAATGGTATCCGATATATATATCATTAAAGATTTTGCATAAATTAAAGATGGCCACCAAGATTTCCACCCAATCAGAGAAACCAGTTCTGTCATTCATCATAAGTCTCTTGCTGCATCGATGATGTTTACCAAATTTTATATCGAGCACTTAAACGGTATCAGAGATAGAGATCATTAATGATTTTGCATAAATTAAAAATGGCCGGCCATCCTTCCCGCCTCTCAGAAGAATTGATGTGGTTATTCAGTGCAAGTCAAGTCTCTTGATACATCGATGCTGTATACCAAGTTTCGTATAGAACACTTCAATGGTATCAAAGAAATACATCATTAAAGATTCTGCATAAATTAAAGATGGCCGCCAAGGCTTTTACCTAATCAGGAAAACTGGTTTGGTCATTCCTTCAAAGTTTCTTGATGTATCGATAATCTCTACAAAGTTTCACACTGAACAGCAAAATGGTTTCCGAGATACACAAGATTCATGGTTTCGCATAAATTAAAGATGGCCGCCAAAGTTTCCACCCAATCGGGCCCAGATTCAATAGGATTCTGGGTAATGAGCATATGAATGTGCACGGCAAGTTTGGTGTGCCTAGGGTAAGTCGTTCTAAAGAAAGCTTGGTAACAAGAAGTTTCATATAGAATACTTCAATGGTATCAAAGAAATACATCATTAAAGATTCTGCATAAATTAAAGATGGCCACCAAGGCTTTCACCTAATCAGGAAAACTGGTTTGGTCATTCCTTCAAAGTTTCTTGATGTATCGATAATCTCTACAAAGTTTCACACTGAACAGCAAAATGGTTTCCGAGATACACAAGATTCATGGTTTCGCATAAATTAAAGATGGCCGCCAAAGTTTCCACCCAATCAGGTCCAGATTCAATAGGGTTCTGGGTCATGAGCATATGGATGTGTACGGCAAGTTTGGTGTGCCTAGGGTAAGTCGTTCTAAAGAAAGCTTGGTAACGAGAAAGCTGTGATGGTTTCGCATAAATTAAAGATGACCGCCAAAGTTTCCAACCAATCGGGTCCAGATTCAATAGGCTTGTGGTTGACCACCCAACAATTCTGTGTACCAAATTTGAAGTCTCTAGAAGCAACGGTTCGGTTTCTAGATCGATCACAAGAATTGTTGACGACCGGACGTACATGCCAACGACAAGACCCCACAGCCTAATAGGCTGAGGGGTAAAAATGAATGCATGGAGCATTGTACAATGAATGCACTGGGACATTATACATGTACAATGAAAGCCAATAAAGTTGAACATTGTAAAATGAATGCACTGCATTGGAACATTGTACAATGAATGCATGGAACATAATTGTAGGCCTACATGTACAATGAAAGTATTGAATGCCCTGGAAAATGAGCCGTTTATTTACATGCAAATTAGAGAAACAACTGTTATCATGAATATAGGGTTTTATACGGAGAGAATTAAAAAATTCTTTGAAACATATATATATATTATTTTTTTTTTTACAATCTCCAAGGTAGAGGACTAAGTAAAATGGACAGACTCAGAATGTACATACATGATTCTAACACAACCAATGAAGGAACGCAGAACTGTTCCACCGGACAGGCTTAGTTCCGAAACCGAATGTTTGAGCCTTCTGGACACTCTCCTAATACAATGGTGGTGATTTTACTATGTGTAATTGGCATATATGGTGACAATGACTTGGCCCTGGTGAGCAAGAACATGAAGGAAAATGCATCAAAATACACAATTGATTTCGGACTATTCCAATTTCCAGGGCCAGGTTATCTACATGTACTAATAAAGACATTTTAACCTACCTGGGTCTCAGTGTGTGAAGGTAAAATGACCATGGCCTTGAAAAAGTTCCATTTAAGTACTATGGAATACTTGGTGAGGTGCTTATAACCTGTTATAACTTGGTGACCAAATTACATTTGAGAATTTATTTGTAGATGTTTGAACTAAACATGCTAAACTGGGCCATTTACCTGTTTATCAGTGTGGAAAATAAATTGAGTTTGGAGGACATTCTTTCTGAGTGAAGGAATTCTTATTAGATAAACACATCGTATCAATCTAATCACTTTGATCGCACTGAAGTAATGCTGTGAGGTCATACATATGTAGGTCAGCGTGGACCTAAAAAAAAATTTAATATCAACCGTTGGAACGTGTGGCAGGCACACAAATATGTTTGAGTATCGCATAGTTCCTCACTGTCAAACAAAAGGTGATACATGTATTAAATAAGTCTGCACACAGGTTATAAATTTAGTTATGAGGATTTACATGTTCCTGTGAAGTAGGCTACCATTTGCAAATTGTCCGATAATGAGTCAGTCAGTCCATCCGAGTTCTTTCGTCGGCAAAATAAGGAGAACCGTTGACATTAGAACCTTGATTTTTGGCAAGAACGTGCATTAGGGCATTGTTACCAGCAAGTTCTGAGCTGACCGAATTTTGATGAAAATTTGATTAAAAAATATTTTTTCTATTATTTATTGATGGCTCAGCGGGTGCACTGTCATGCCCATCGGGAACCCTTGGCTTCATGTTTCACTGTGATTTTTGAAGGTTCCCTGATACGGCATATCACGTAAAATCACTGAAGTAAAGCGACTTTGAGCCCGGTCAAGACTTGGATGGGTGACCTCGTGCTGTACTGCTGGGCTGATAAGTGTCCAGGGTAATAGGAACTGATGACTCACCAGCGGTGACATCTGGGAAAGTTAATAGTACCCACTGTCAATTAGAGACTGCTATATAAATTCTCTCCCGGTAGTAATCAATTGGCGAAATTCAACGCCAGTTGTGAACAACAACAACATTGCCTTGTGCATCATACAAAAAAAACCGAGTACAGGTATCAGGATTCAATATTGTGTCGATCAAGCAATGGAATATTCAATTTCAGTCAGGGAAGAGAGTGGACTAAGCCATAAATGAGCTTCCCCAACTTTCGTTTTCTGCCTTGGACCAGGTGGAGAATCAGAATCAGAATGAGGTCAGGCTATCAGGGGTCATCTAAAAATTTCAGTAGTGTAATCGAGAATTCAAGATCGATGATGCTGTTGTAACTTTCAACCAGTTTCATTGTTGTGCGGCATAATTTTTTATAATTTGTTAGTGTATCAGGTAATTGAAAATTAGTGCAAGAATATTGCTAGCCATTTTGACAGTGCTCTAGACCATGTGTGTCGCAATGTTAAGGGGTCGTCTTTCATATATTCGAATGTCATTACCCGGTATACTATTTGAATATTCAGAATTTTAACACACTGTGAATGTATTCGACTTCATTTCAGCTCTAAGAAAAGCCATGAGCTAATATGTTCCGTCAAAATCAAAGAGCATATTTTAAGAAACAACTGCATTTGCCAAGTTCCATCAGTTCATACAAGTACAATCGCTTGGAAATTGCATGAAATCCTGTTACTTTCAACTGCCTTGAACAGACTAGATTTAGTGACATGAGCAGGTGGCAGGACTATATGTATCATACATTACTCTGCCTGGATTAAATCATCTATTCTATAGAAATTTCATATTTGATGAATTGTTGTTCAATACTCGCTTGCCAATGTGTATGGCACTGCTTGGTAATTTTTGTCTCGGAACTCTAAATGTACTCAATATTTAACTTCAGGACAGTAACTCCAGCTTTCTGTTTCTCTACTGTTATGTGGGGATAAATACCCAAAAATCTGATTAATCAAATTTCCCCACCCCTTGTCAGTCTTTTGGCGATTTCATCTTTGGCGATTTCCTCCCAATGACATAGAGTATGGCCATGAAAATTTACCCACTTGTCAATCTTGACACGAGGAAGATAATATTGAAATAATAAAAACGAAAAAGAATAATTTCATTTTTACATTTATCTTGTATGTAATTTTAGTCAATGGGAATGACAATCAGGCTTAAACCAGTTAAGCATAACAGCCCCAAAGATACATGTAGCATCAAATTGATCTACAAGCTAGTGTCAAACACTATTTCACCATATAGTGCCTACAGGTACAAATATTAAACAAATAATTTTCAATAATAATTATTGCTTTATTATTCAGGTGTATTTGACATGATATTAGGTTAATATCACCCCGGTTGTATTGTTTGACACTTAACTGGGTTAAGCCTGATTGAAATTTCCATTGACTAAAATTTCATACAAAATAATTGTAAATGTGAAAAAAAAAAGTAATTTGTCTTTCTTCGATATCTTCCTCGTGTATAGTTTGAATTTTCATGACCATACTCCAAGCCAATGGGAAGAAATTGCCAAAAGACTGACAAGGGATGGGAAAACTTGACTAATCAGATTTTCAGGTATAAATCCCCCCCCCATAACTCCGTAATCCAATATGAAAAAAGATAGGTATGGGAATCATGAAAACAGTACAATAAACTGGGCTCGGCGGCATGACAGACCACTCTGGTCACTGTGATGTACAGTCTAGCTTCACTATAAGGTGCCTCGATATACATGTAACGCTGATTCTGATATAAGGTGAGTGGTGTCATGTCCCCCAAATTAACAAATTATGCATATCATTTCAGCCCTTTTATAATGCTGAAAATCTATAAGATGGTTTAAATCTGGTTCCCAATAACAGCGTTATAGCAAGGTTACACTGTATTGTATTTGGACATACTCACGTTCGACAAGGTGAGATTTCTATTGTAATGGCAGCTCGCATCAATATGTAGCGTTTTTTAATCCTTTGTTGATGTCATGATACTTTCATCAATCCGATTGATGCACTTCACAAATGTTCCACCTAGAAATGATATATTAACGACAACTGTGTTGCAATGTTCCATCTAGAAACGATACATTATCAACAACCATGAAAGACTGAATAGCCAGACTAAAGTACTGATCTTTCAATTATTGTCAAAAGTGATACCAAATGTAAGTTGTCACACCTTGACATGGTGGCCCGCAGTCAGTAATGCAAATTGATACCTTCTGCATGTCCATGTATGACTATTAACCCAATATTCAGATCTCGGGAAGTTACTGATTTAATAGTTACAATTGTATAAAATTTCTTTGTATTTTGACCTATTTATCCTCCTTCCAGGGGTAGAAAATAGTCATGAATAAGGTTACAGCATCAATATACATGTATGCTACATGTATAATATAGAAAGTCAGTGTGACCTTTGTATATACATGTACATGTACCACGGTACAACAATGTTTTCAGGTTGATTCAATCAGGCCATCCAAAGTATTATTTATTTCCAGTAACAAACTTTTACAAAAATGCATACAGTGTTTGGGGGAGTTCCGAATCATTTTTCACATCCAGACTGCTAGCGCTCGTTCTTTTACGAGGGGAGAGCGACTGCTGGTCTTTTATTCTAGGGAAATCTTTCGGCTATAATTGTATGTAAAAAAATCTTCAATCGGACTTGTCAATCGATGAGAAAATAACCTCCGCTTCAGTGCACCAGCGCGGGCAGTTGCGAATCATTTTGGTGAGTTGCGGATCACGCCATCTAGCGGCCGTTACAGGCACTGAGAATGGAATTTTTATTGGCTTGAGGGGTCACCTGCTAATCATCCATAGGCCGGTGAAGCCCTGGAGAAGATTTCAATGTTGCCTTAATTCTCCCCGCCCTGTGAACGAACTGTTACAGGCACAAATGACACGCAGATCTAGCGTCGAAAATGTTCTGAAGTATATTTATCTTGGAGCGAGCCTACAAAATTGCATTGTAATCTCAATTTAATTATTTTTTAGAACATTTTAGGATACGATGTCTGACAATCATGGAGGGTGGGCTAGTGAACTTTCCTGTACTGCTCCAAAATGACAAAACAGAGGAAGCGGGAACTTCGTGACATTAAAGCTTATCATATTGGGGTCATTTTAGGCCTGGGCCGAGCAGGGGATCATGGGTAAATTCAAAAGGCGGCCGTGTGGTATCTCAGAAATTCGTTTTTTCAGCCAGTTCTGTCCATTTCTTCGAATTTTTCTGACCTAAAAGGACTAGAAAGTATTTTATTTGGGCAAAAGTAGTTATTCTCTACTTTATTTGGTAGTTTATGAAAGAAAAATCGGGAAATTAAAATTTCGAAAAATCGGCCCAAAAAATAGTCGACAAATGGCTACCGAGATGACGTTACTCGACGTCATCATAGCGTTCATCTTAAACGTTGTTACTCTTTCGGGTAGAGCTTGAACAAAAGATACTGTGTGTTATGTTGCAGCGCTCTAGCCTTATGGATAGCGAAAATATATAGGTTGACTCCCTCCTCCTCCCCCCATCCCTCACCTGCGATACACCCCAAATCTTCCAGACCAGATAGTGTTAATAAAGGGACATCCAGTTATTGAACTCGTAGAAACCTCGCTCAGAGATAAACAATTTTATTTATATAAAACTTTTTATATTGGAGTAAGAGATATGTCTGAAATTATTAAATATAATGATGTAATATCGAGAAAATGATTTGTTCACCAAGGTTTGGAGTGATTCGCGTACATAGTTCCGGTTACAAGGATATTGTCATTGATTCATTTTTTTGTTTCAATGCCATGGATTGACCAATCTTCCTTAAAGTCGGTTTACACCTGTTGTATTAGTTGTGAGATGGTCCCTTATTCACCGATTTCAAGTTATGAACGGCGCTTATTTCGTTGATTCGGAATTGACATCTCTATTATAGCGCCATTATATTACAATGCTGGTCATTTAACATTTATCGCAAATCACTAGATATTTTGTTTGGCCATTTAGCAAGATTCTGTCACTTAAATAAATACTGAATATACCGCCTAAACCCGCCTTATTTCGCGCAGATTCACTACTAGAAAAATCGCACGTGTTCTTCGACTCTATGTCAATTTGTCATTGCACAGTACGGGAAGTATTACGTTACCGAATTGACCAGAAAAGAAACAATGCAGGTCGGTTGTTTGACATTCATTTCAGTCCACGGAAACAGACGTTCCAATAAACTTAGAAAGTTTTAATCGGATGCTTTACTTCAAGAAATATCAGGCATTAATTAGGAAAGTGATCCGCAACTCCCCGTGATTCGGAACTCCCCCAAACACTGTACATGTAGGTGGTGTAGTTAAGATTTTTAATACTTTTTGAAATATTACCCCTATTGCAGTTTTAGTATGGAATTTCATAAAATTCAGTTAAGGGAGTATTGGTACATTTCCATTCGCCAGTAAAGTAATACATGTAACATTGTGGTTTGCCAAAAGTCAACCTTGGAGATAATCTCAAAGAATATTCCCTTAAAGTGATCGTAAACCCTGAAATAAAGTTTCCATCAAATGAAAGACCATTGCGAACAATGTCGGAAAATATTTATTTTATTTTTTTACGATTTTATTACACAGAGTAAACTGCAATTAAAGCATGGTATTCTATGGTGGTCTGTTGCAATCATATTTAGGTCCAGTGACGTCGCATTGCCTTAATACATATATTTCAAACTTTGTATGCACTTTCCAATGCTTGATTCAAGCTTAAGGTATGTATACTTTGAGTTTCAACACAGACTCACTGTTCCAATGTGCATGTTCCAAAATTGGTGCATACAAAGTTTGAAATATATGTATTAAGGCAGTGTGACGTCACTGGACCTAAATATGATTGCAACGGACCACCATAGAATACCATGCTTTAATTGCAGTTTAATCTGTGTAATAAAATCGTAAAAAATTAAAATAAATATTTTCCGACACTGTTCGCAATGGTCTTTCATTTGATGGAAACTTTATTCGAGGGTTTACGATCACTTTAACTCCACCACCCGTATTCCCCACCCCCAACCACTCCTGGATAGGGTCAGGGGTTGAGAAGTTTCCTAAAAAATTATTGTCTCAGTGATTTTTTTTTTTTTTTTTATCTTGCTATTTGCTAACTTCTTCTTGTCTCAATAAAATAGCGAGAAAGTATTGTTTATAATATTCATTACACAAAACGGTCACTTAATGGTCAGACAACCAGTATTCCAAGTATATTATAATACAGTGCTATTGTACATGTTACCTTGTGACTTCGTGAGTATGGGGACACTCCATTTTTATTTCATATATTATCTAAAAAATTCTACTTCAAAGTACATGTAAATTAAAGGAGAAGAAAACATGTGACTAATATATACACTGAACGAAAGATCCATCTTCCCGTTATCCAAAAATGTAAGCAAATATTTTTTACAATTTTTTAGCGTCGATCTATTTATATAGAAACATCAAAAACTGGAGCCTGTGGACAGATTCATAAGTGCCGCCATTACAAGGACTTGTGTCTATTTTAACCAATCAGAAATGCCAAAACATATTGTGCGCATCGCTGCGTGACGTCAGTCGGGCTGATACTAAACTTCCACTCTGTATGTTAAAGTATGAGAAACTCTTGGGACTGCAGGTTTATATATTGTGTACTGTTATAATTTGATAGTATAGTGTGCCAATATTCCGCAAATGCACGGGCATCATGCCGCATTGTGTGGCATTTGTCTGTTCTAACAGAACTGGGAATCCAAACCTTCCAAACACCGAGACATTTCAACAGATGTACTGAAACAGTGGGTGTATAACGTCGGTCGGCAGGATTTTACTTCAAACGCATCAGTGAAGAACTTTTGCACAGTGAGGCTGATGCAATAAATTGGAGTGAGTTTATTAGTCTTTCCACACTATTTCAGTCATATCACGACGTTCGGTTCATATACCTGTCAAATTGTAATCATCCCAATGTAAGAAAGGCTTAGTTTGTAATATCACCATGCAATGTCCTTATATTTTCACCTTCCCCGCTAGAGAGCGGCGAGGCCCAGGTGACGTCACACGCTTAGCCGACCCGAGCCAAAATGGCGGCACGCTTGAGAGACAACGATGCGCAGGTTGATCGAAGATTTAATCGAGTAGAAAAAAATCGCAAAAAAAATTTGCTTACATTTTTGGATACGGGGGAGATAGATCTTTCAGTCAGTGTATACATTAGTCAAATGTTTTCTTCTCCTTTAAAGAATATTTGACTGTGAGAAATAAGCCTAATGAATTTTGAACATGAAAATGGGCTATTTTCCCTACTAATTCAGTGATACATAATGCATACACAAATACGAAGCTGCGCATCTGAAAACCCCTCGGCTCTGCAGAGTTCGAATTTGGCACCTGTCCGTCAGTCCGAGACTGGTGAAAAATCAAACGGACTGGTGTGAGTGACTGAACAACAAGTCCGTCGGACTGGTAACAAAAAAGCTCTCAGTTCATTGTGTAAACTATTTCTCTGGATATCTCCGCAAAATTTGTAAAGAATGAAGAATGAAATATGTCGTGCGAGTCTAAAAAATTTTTCAGTAAATTCCAACGAAATCACAACCATGGCCGCGTTTTACGACAACAACAACAAACGTAAAGCGGCGCGAGCACTGTCAGCATACCGTAAAGTGTGACTGTAATGCAGCATGGCAATGCGGCATGGCAATGCAGGTTGATGATCTTTTCAGGAAATAAGGCACACACTTGTCTTCCAGGTCGGGAATCGAGAAATCAGCAACATGATTATGCTTCAGTTGACCTGATCATGTTTACCAGGACAATTTTAAACATATTCTCCATCAGCTTCGAAAGAAATCTACTGATTTTTTTGGCTTGAAATGGCGTTCGTTGAAGCAGTGTTTCGCGACGACACATGCAGTCAAAGTCGCCGTCAAAGTCTAGCCGATCGGGTTTGTCGTCTGTGATTATCTTCACACGAGCTCAAGAAATTTAAGAAATGCACAATTATTAATGTCTTATTTAGTAGCAACCATCACAGAGAACAAAATATTCATGACGACAAATGTTCCCAGATCATCTTCTATTTAATATTAATGGACTAGTAAAAATATTTGCGGACTGGTTACATTTTTGGCTTACCAGTCCGGAGGACTGGTTCAAATTTTTCTTAAATTCGAACACTGCTCTGGGATCCAGCAATTCATAATGTATTCAATTTGAACCAAGATGTCAGGAACACCGAGCAGTCAAGTGACAAATATACAGATTATCAAAAATTTTGCAATTAGAAATGGAGAGAGAATTAAGGTTTAATGTCCAATCAGAGAAACCGCTATTCATTACATAAGTCTCTTGATGCATCGATAATTTTACATCGAGCATTTGAATGGTATCTATATGAAGTTTCACACTGAGTAGCGAAATGGTACCCAAGATTAATGATTTTGCATAAATTAAAGATGGCCGCCCATCCTTCCCACCACTCAGAGGAACTGATGATTCATTCATGCAAATCTCTTGATACATCGATGCTGAATACCAAGTTTTGTATAGAACACTTAAATGGTATCCGAGATATACATCATTAAAGATTTTGCATAAATTAAAGATGGCCACCAAGTTTTCCGCCCAATCAGAGAAACCAGATCTGTCATTCATTATAAGTCTCTTGATGCATTGATGATGAAAACCAAATTTTACATCGAGCACTTGAACGGTATCAGAGATAGAGATTATTAAAAATTTTGCATAAATTAAAGATGGCCGCCCATGCTTTCGCCACTCAGAGAAACTGATGTGGTTATTCATTGCGAGTCTCTTGATACATCGATGCTCTATAACAAGTTTTGTATAGAACACTCAAATGGTATCAGAGATATACATCATTAAAGATTTTGCATAAATTAAAGATGGCCGCCAAGGTTTCCACCGAATCAGGAAAACTGGTTTGGTGATTTCTTTGAAGTTTCTTGATGCATCGATGATCTACATGTATACGAAGTTTCACACTGAATAGCAAAATGGTACCCAAGATTAATGGTTTTGCATAAATTAAAGATGGCCACCAACGTTTTCACCCAATCGGGTCCAGATTCAATAGGGTTCTGGGTCACGATCATATGGATGTGCGCTGCAAGTTTGGTGTGCCTAGGGCAAGTCTTCTAGAGATATCTTGGTAACGAGAAAGCTGTGACAGACAGATGGACAGACGGACGGACATGACAATACCCTTAGGCCAAATTTGGCTGAGAGGTAAAAATGCAATATGTTCACAAATAGTTTGGCGACCCCATATATTTTTTAATTGTTGATCTTGTCTAGCTGGACGAGTTATTAGTAAAAGTTTAAGCACATTCTCACTGTTAACAATGCATGTAATCTACTCCCTTAACCATTTGTTAACTACCATGGAAATGAAAACATTTGCTGACCAAAACTTTTTTCCTTATCACTAACATATCTGGATAGGTAAGGGTTATAGGAAACACAAAATTAACTGTGGATGGCCTATCTATGTATTTTCATTATGCATGACCCAATCTGAGGCCCTGGGCCAGCTGTTCTAGTATGTACTGATGTAGTAGAACAGACACATACTTTCATTCATACAATTGAGCTTGAATGTGTGTCACCCTCACCACTATTATAATTGTACATTCCTCTATTGTCCATTCCAGATAATCTATTCTAGACATTTCCACCAAAATTTTTGGGTGAATTTTTCACACAACATTAAAACTTCAGATGGAGTAGACTCAATAATCGGTGTGATTTAATTCCCAAATTTCATGAAAATCCATAGACAACTGACAAATTATACATGTACCTACCAAAACACTATGGTGCCATGATGACATTGGTCTACCAATGTTATATGCAGGCCACTGTTTTTGTACAACATCGAAATTTCACACTTTGTAATATCAATTTCATGTTCGAACACATTTTGATTGTTGTTGTTGTTGTTTATCTATAAATCCACAAGCGATGGGTATATGATCAGTTTTGACATGATTGATACTGTACAATGGTTACTACTTGAGCTTTGTAGAACTTGGTATGCTCATCTTCACAAGTCCACCTGGTAAATCCTAAATTCTCGCAAAGGGTTTACCGGGACATTTTTGGTGATTTGAATGAGTTTGAGTCATTGCCTCTATAGATGTTACAATTATCTCATATATTTTATCCCCCGTGGTTGTTCCGAATTAGTACCATGTTGGTATCCAATGCTTGCCATTTATGCGTTGTCCCGATGTCAATTTCAGCCGGACATCAAAGTAGTTTGGCAAGCAAAGAAATTCAAGCCTCCCAGTTGATTGGTGTAATGAGCTGTCCGAGTGCGCTTTGGAGCCATTCAAGTATTATGTACTGAAAAATTAGTTTTGAACCCCCTCTCATACACAAAATTTTAACCCAATGTATATAGGAAATAATCCTGATATTTACACCCCCTTCCATCCCTCCCCCCCCCCCCCTCCCCACGCTGCGTACGTAATACTTGAATGCCCCCTTACTGATTGGTTCAATATAGAGAAAACATCCCAAGCTATTTATATCCAGAACTGCTATGGGTAACTACATGTAACCAAGCCAGTTTGTATTAATCCTAATGGATTGATCGACACACTGGCTTGCGAGGATGGGTACATGCTAGACTGAGACAGTATTCGCGTTATACAGATGTGTACATGTATTTTGAGGATTTCAAATTTCCATTAACATGACAAACATCACTTGGAGAAAAGTACTCTAACATTTTCAGCAAGTAAAATTTAAATACAATTTGCACTTATATATTATACATTTAGGCCTACCCAGCAGACCAGCATCAATAACAAGTACTCTTATTCATTTGATTAATAATGTCCAAACTAATCAATTCAGCCATTGAATCAAAACAATATTGTACTGCTTGAACATCTCTCTCTCCATTAACATATACAGTCTGTATCTATAGCCTACCTGTATATAGTGTACTGCACAGAGTTGTCGGCTGCATCAAAATCAATGTCCACTTCAGCCAGGCCAGTGACCTTATCATGAAGACACTGGACTTTCATGTAGGGGCTAAATAATGAGCTTAAATGACCTTGTGGATATTTCACTCCTACATTGGCTATAATAACAGTGATAATCAGGTTTGGTTTATAGCTGGCAGTTAAGCCCATACCCATACAACATGTTCAAGGATATAAATTATACACAAAATTGCTAAGTCTGGCCACGCATCAAAATGACCCTTTATCCCTAGTTAATGAACCCACATGTATAGTTCAATGAGGCTATTCTGCTTACTAAAAACACCCAGGACAAGCCCTTAAAGCCACATGTATGACTCTGCGACTTAATACATCGTAACACCTTGATAATCAGGTGAATATCACGCCATGGCTCCAACTCCTACATGTACAAGGTCATACATGTATTGTTGTATCACGCCTCCAAACACAATTTACACATATCATTATTATGTCACCAATGCCTGAGTGGCCTTTCAGTTTGAATAATTCTTGGCCTATTTAACACTAAATCCACAAATAAAGAAGAAGGTAATACTGCACTGCACTCATGCATACATTTAATATCTCGAACCCGATGATCAAAGTGGGGGGTTGAACTTGTTTACAACTAACATAATTCTGTTTATTAAGAGATTATTTAATCCTCTACCCAACCATTAAGACCAGATATCCTGGGCTCCTTCTCACAGTTTAAAGTTTTCACAGCTAGTATCCTGTCCTTCTCTCCCTGCCCCCTCCCCGTCCATTATTAAACACAAGCCCAGCTACCCTGGGCTGCTTCGCACAGATTAAAGTTTCACAGCTAGCCTCCTAGCTGTCCTCCCTCTCCCACCTTCACCACATCAAGGTTTCTATTTGTGAGCCAAAGGCGAACCCTTGACCAACTTGCATAGCCAACCGCGTTCCGCCCACATTCTAGTTTCATGACCTAGAAAGACTTGCGCTGATGGTAAAATATGTTTGGGTTTTACTTTCGCTGCTAAACTATTTGCTCATACGGACTGTAAAATATTTAATCCGAGCACGCGTAACAATAAAATATTAATGGATAGACCAGTGAAATTTTATAGAAATCCGTGCGTTTCAACCCAATTCCAGTCCTTCATTGGAAAGGTGAGGTCGGATACGATGACATCGCAGACCGCCTTTGAAGTTTCAGCGTTTCCTACATTTGCCTGGCTTGTTGGATGTTTGATGGTAGATGAATGGGTTTATTTTCTCTTCAAATAGATTTTGTTTTAAGCTATGTTTCCTTGATATTTATTAATGTTAATGGTTGTTGAAAAGGTACATGTTCAACTGCCACTGGGTATCGCACAAGCTGTAGTGTTTTCGAATCTGTTGTCACGGTCGCCATGGTCACGGTACTTAAGTGATCTGATTGGTCAATACGTGCAGGATGTTGCTTTTGCTGATTGGCTGACATCTACTACTGTGTTGTCGTTGATCGGGATACATTGCCCAAGCGTATCAGGGGCTATATCTAGGATAAAGATACCCAGGCTGGTTTTATAGCGAGGATTTCCCTCTCCTTGGCCCTCCCCCTGTCCATTATTGAGTTTTTAGTTTCACAGCTACTCCCCAGTATCCCTCTCCCCCCTCCCCTTTAAATTTTCACAGCTACACCCAGGTATATCCCTCTCCTTCCGGGTTTTCAAGCAGCTGGGGAAACTCTGAACATAATGGTGTACTTGTTTTGTTCAATGACTTTCCAGAACTGACAAACAAAAAATTAGAATTTCATGTACTTTGAAGGCCTAGAAATTGTTGTGGTAATCCCTCTAATAATGTAAACACAGGAAGTGATAACCATAACAGGGTTCCTACCCCTTGCGAAAGACAAGATTTCAGGACTTTTCCAGGTCCAAACAACCTTTTTCCAGGACCTTTACAACTGAATTTTCCAGGACATTTTCTGACACATTTTACTATGTTTCATTCAGCAAATTCAACAAGGTAAATTAGAATGAAATGAATATGTATTTCAACTATCACGTTTCATACAGATCTGACTAGATCAAAGAATAAATTCAGTTTGTTAGTAAGAAATTCCAGTAATTAATTGTGGCAGATATTTTGGAGGGAGAGAGGACAATAAAATTCAAGGACTTTTTCCTGAACTCTTTACAAATATTGTCAGAATTTAAGGATTTCCAGGTCCTGGAATTTACATGTATTTTCTCAGAATTGAAGGAAATCAAGGAAATCCAGGACCCATATAAACCCTGCATAAAATCTGGGGGTGACCAAATTTATTAGAAGAGAAGTTGACAAAATGGTTCAAAATCATGCATAAAATCCATTATTTCTTTGCTATTTCAAGGATTTCAGATGATCAAATTTATTAGAACCACTGATAATTGAATTTTGTCCCCAACATACATGCTTGCCTGTATAGATTCCTGTAGCAAACTGAATACTCTTGCCTCACTAAAAAGTACTTTCTGTATCAAGGTATATATATTGATATTCTGACCAGCAGAAAAATGAGGAGCACAGAATCAGTGCTCATCGGTTGCTTGCAGATAGAACGTGGTCGTTACGGGAATGTACATGTAGATAGGCAAGTGCGATATTGTAAACAGTGCAGTCAACAAGTCATCGAAGATGAATATCATTTCATTTTTAATTGTCTGAAATACCATGAAACACTGCTCACTACTTTACTGAACAAAATTTGTCCGTATTTCGATAGTTTGAGTCTTCTTTAAAAATGGTACTGTGGAACAAGTCTAAGAGCCTGTTGACCCACGCGGCCAGTTATTTGATCAAGTGTGAGACCTTAAGATTACAGTGAGTGTCCGTTTCCCAGTACGGGTACCATGAAAACAATTGGTAAAATGATGTTCTTTAAATGTTCATTCATGTGCATTGACTGTATTGCCGGTCTGCAAAGGCTGTGTATCTTGGTTAATAAATTTTATCTTACCTTATCTTATCTTACATGTAAGGCCTAAGGAGTGATTGAACTTTGACAGGAGGGACTGAAAGTTCCAGAAAGTTCTAGTTCAAGGACTACCCAGGTTTTCAAGCACCAGTGGGAACTCTGCCTTGTTCCCCCCCCCACCTCTCCTTCTCCTTCTCCTTATTAAAGCTACCCTCACGGAAATAGAGCGCAAGTAGGGTGCAGATGGAGCGTGTGCCCTAAATAGTCTATCTACTGCACCCTAACTGCACCCTATTTCTTCATTCCATCCACCCTGCTGCACCTTAATTGTGCCCTTAAGAATGTGCCCTAGAAGCTAGAGATAGGACACGCGCCCCAACTGCGCCTCATTTAGTTTGAAGTTTCCTCTGATATTCAGACTGCGCCCTACTTGCACCCTGTGGACATAGATGTTTCCTCCAAAATTTAGACTGCACCCTATCTGCGTCCTGTGGACATATATGTAACTAATTTTTCGATAACTCAGATTACACCCTAAATGCGCCCTTAGGGCGGAGAGTGAGCCCTACATGTATACTTGTGCCTTTTTTCCACCAACATTCATTTCGCTAGTAATCACATATTCAAGCGTGTCTTTATAAAACTCTTAGCTTAACAAGAGCCCAAGGGGCTTCAATATACGCCCGTATATCTGGAATTACATTGGTTCAAATTTCAAGGTTGTTTAATAGCCTTGATTCCAATTGATCTAGCAATCCAGAGAAAGGTCTACAATTTTTTTGCTTATGAGAATGTAACATATATCACATCTTATATTGAATGATAAACTAAAATGAGCTTAACTCTTGGTAACTAGTTGACCTTGAAGCAAGAGCTGAGAGCTCACATATCCCACACTGAAATCGACAATAGTCGATCACAAGAAAATAGTAGTTTTCCTGCAAATGGATTCCTTTCCGACGAGAGAATTTTTCATGAAGGAAGAAAGTGATGAAGTAAACCTTTGTTTTTGAGTTAATAAACAGGTGTGAAGTTCATAAAGGACTTCTCTCCCCATTAAATTAGTAAATGTATGGTTTTTATTTCACAACAGTTTAACTAAATGAAGCGTTTCAAACATGGGAGAGTCCGAGACAACTCCACACGACAATACCATAAAAATGCAGGGAAAAGAACTTCGAATATTCACAACATTCCAACACATTTAGTCAGCTAAGCTTGATTCAGTTTTGGGGGACTGCGACCTAGACCTTTGACAAATTGATCTCATATGTATGGCTCCACTTTGCCATGCGAGTAAGGTACACTCAAAGTTTGGTACCAATCCATACCTTGAAACTAGAGCTATCGCATGGACAACAAATGTTAATGGATGAATGGATAGAACGCAACATCGCATTACACGATCTCGTCTTCGACAGGCATATGAAAATGTGACTTTTAATGATTTCTTGATTTTGGGATCACAGTGACCTTGACCTTTGACCTCAATTTTGGTACACAACACATCGTCTTCCCTCAATCTATCAATGCACACAAAAAATTATGATTTTTAATGATTTCCCGATTTTGGGATCACAGTGGCCTTGACATTTGACCTTGGCCTAAATTTTGGTACATGACAAACCGTCTCCCCTCAATTTCTCAATGGACACAAAAAATCATGATTTTTAACAATTTCACGATTTTGGGGTCCCAGTGACCTTGACCTTTGACCTTGACCTACATTTTGGTATGTGACACATTGTTTCCCCCTAATGTATCTACTGACACAAAAAATGTTATTTTTAATAATTTCTTAATTTTGGGGCAAGTGACCTTTGACCTTGACCTAATTTTTGATATGCATCACTTCATTTCCGCCTTTTGAATCCACTCACAAAAAATTAGAAATTTTTAACGATTTCCTGATTTTTCAATCACAATGACCTTTGACCTCTGACCTTGACCTACATTTAATATGCAACACATCGTTCCCACCCCTAGGGCATCCACTCACCAAAAATTAGAACTGTAGATAGAAAACTGTCAATGATCAATGACTTCCTGATTTTTGGCAACAGTGACCTTTGACCTCCGACCTCGACCTCAATTTCGTTACGCGACACATCGTCTCCACCTGGCGTATCCACTCACAAAAAATTGCAATTGTGGATAGAAAACGTTCACAGATATAGACCGGACACGAACACTTCAGTGATTTCCTGTTTTTTAGGCCAGTGACCTTTGACCTGTGACCTTGACCTTCATTTTGGTACGCGACACATCGTCTCCCCGTAGGGTATCTACTCACCAAAAATTGGAGCTGTGGATAGGAAACTGTCCCAGATATAGACCGGACACGAGAACCGGACAGACGGACAGACGGACGGAAACCGCCATCACATAATACGCCCGCCTTTTGGGCGGGTGTATAAAAAAGATGTTGCTCCTTATTCAAGCCCCAACTGCACCCTACCAGTAGATGTACATCATTCATGCTATTATTCTCAGAGTGCGCCCTAATTACACCCCAAACTGTGCCCTAATTGAGCTCCAACTGCACCCTATTAACTGTACAATAGCATCTTATCTGATTACGGTAATTTCCCTAATAATTCACCTTCCAAATTTAATTCGAAAACGGCCGATTTTTCCACTGTCGTGATTTTCTCCATCCTAATAAAACGAAAACGCGAGCATTTTTAATATCGCCGTGAAATAATAAATTCGAACACTCCCGTTTTCGTCGCGGAGTTCGTGCCGCTGAAAGTAAAGTGAATATGTTACTAAGAATAATTTGTTACCAAGAATAATTTCTGTATAGGGGTTGACACAGAAATAAAATACAAAAGTTCAGTTTTTGTTATTGCGAATTCTTCATATCATAGAACTATGATCGGAAGTCACTAACCGGGTTCTCATTAGCCGGGGGTTGGAGGCGAAAATGCCCGTCAACTAGCCATTTTGGGGCACCTACTTGATCAATAGAAAATAATTTAACGGCAATTTGAATGATATTTCCGATGTCTCATTTTCTTGATATGGAAGGACAAAGACATAAATGTTTCCCTCTGTTTGTCCCTGTCAGGGCTTCGACATAATAGTTAGTATGTGCACAACTCATTTATCGAGGGAGCCATTATTTCACTTCTTCAGACCTTCAAGATGTGCCCCATACATTTTGACTGGAGCACGGGAGTAGTTGAGTATTTCATTTTAGCTATGGGGAGATGTCAATCGACATTGATGTTGGTGTTTTATTCACTCGCCAATCCAGAACAACGTTCTCATGTAATAAAATGACGGACTTGTTTCCAACAACATGAAACGTGCATCTTTCAGCATACCAAGTTACTGAGCTGTGTAACTTGACTACAGTTGTTTTGGAAGCGGCACTGAAGTCAAAACGCACATGTCGTGCTTTTAGGCGTATCACCTCTTTGCACTGGAATGGGACGAGCCGTTTCAACTCTTGACCTTGAACTTGCAAATTCCCGCCAAGGTTGTTTCATAAAATTTGTTTACGTTAAGTTTTACTATGATGGTTTCATTGGCTGAGAACATTCAGCGGGTCGCAAATTACCTTTTCTGGGGCGAGCACATGATCTTATTGTGTCACACAAAATAGACTCGTCCATGCCAGCCTGCACATGGTTTCACGTGTGCAGTCAAAATATAATAGGTATCCCAGATACGTGTGGTCTGTAAATAGACTAAGATTTCCCCATGTCTGTTTGTCGATCGTCAGCATTATTCTCTGTCATTATTTCCTGTACATTTTCGGCCTGCTCGGATTTCGCTGCCTGATAAACTAAGCACAAAATTACTTTGGCGACTAAACACTTCATGTAACAAAAATTCACTCGCCACTTTGGCGATTTACTCTATTTTTTAATCGACACATTGGCAAGTAACTGAACAATTCAGTCGCCAGTTGTCATTTTTTAGTCGCCATTGGCGAGTTGTCGACTGGATTTCGTGAGCCCTGGGTCCCAGAGTCTTTTAAATGAACTATGATAGAGATATCAAACACAATACACGGTTATCAAGATCACAACGATCCCGGTGAGCGGTCCGCCATTTTGGATCTTCCGTGAAAATCAGCGTAACATATAATTCGAACATAAGCGTTTTTCTGGAATTAGCGCGACAAATAATTCGAAAGTAGCCAATTTTTGGAGTTGCGAGTTTCATCACTGCATCGTGAATTATTAGGGAAATTACCGTAGTCAAATTTCAGGTGTGTGTAGAAGATACATGTATTTGAAGAAAAAAACCTCAAGAGTGAGCAAAAGTGTCAATGACCTAATGTATCAATTCTACAAGAGCTGACTGTAGTATATATGCGCATTATATTCTTATAAATGTAATTCAACCATGAATGCACATTGTAGATGAAGATAATATGTACCTGCAGAGTAAAATTAGATTTATTTAGACGAGGTAGATGCCAATAAGCATCTTTCACCTTATTTTCATCTTCAATTTATGTATACTGTTTCCTAATTGCGCCCCAAATGCACTCTAATTGCGCCCTAACTGTGCCCCAAATGCACCCTATCAGTACAACTTTCATGCTACATGTATTATTCTGAGAATGCACCCTAATTGTGCCTCAACTGCGCCTTTTCTGCACCTCATCTGTGCTCTAAGACTGCGCCCCATTCCCCAATAGGATGCATGATACAAGGCGCAATTAAAATATTTGGAATGCGCCCTAATTTGCATCCTAGCCATATGGAGTCTAATGGCAAAATTGGGGGCGCAGATAGCTCGCGCGCCCCAATTGTGCCCTAGCTCTTTGAATTGATGCACTCTATTTGAACCGTAAATGCGCCCTAATCACACCCTATTTCTGCGAGGGTAATGGCAGTTTCGCAAATTAAAAGTTCTGCTTCAATTGTTACAATCTCATACCGCCGAAATACTCCCAGTGAGCGCCAATTTACCATCAATTTTCAGAAGAGATCCTATGCTGAGAGGGTACCCCCTCTCTCAGACTCTTCCCCTCTCAACCTCCCCCCCCCCTTTAAAACTTGTCTACGCCCCTGCACTTGTTGTGAATACCCAGGCATTCCCAAACTAAGCCTGACCCTTTGCCAAGGTTGGAGGGGTGGGGATATCAATTTTCATTTGACTCCTGCAATGCAATCTTGGAATTGAAGCAGAACTTTTAATTTGCGAAACTGCCATGATAATAGTGGCCACATACAAACTAAAATGATCATTCAATCCCATGTTTGCACTATAACTGAAATTAATCCTTAGTCTAGACAATACATGTACTATTTTGTATCGATAGCAGCGCGCAATGCATCTGGACGCCTGGCTTACCACAGGATTTATGGTTCGTTAATATAGGGTTGCTTTTCTATCTCTTTAATATTTCTCTATTCTGTAGAATTATATTCCGTACACGTAGGACTATCATGCACTTCCTGGGGTACACCATTGGCATTCACAGGATGTGTTAACATAAAATTTTTAATCGATGACAACTGGACTATTTTCAACCTGAATTTGCCAAACTTATTAAAAATGTAAGCTTAGTGGTCCTTTCTTGGAATAATAAGGAAAATTGATTCATACTTATCATACCGCCGGTACTTACACCAGTTATCAAAGAGTCACTTCGGGTTGAGGTTAGATTTTATATCTTTATTTCTAGGGTTTCTCTATGACAATTAGTTGAGTAAGACCGAGTGAATATGATTTAACGTCGCTTTCAACACTATTTCAGTCATATCACGACGTTTGGTTCCTACTCCTTTTCACAACTGGAAACCACACAGGTAGGGTCCTGTTCCTTTTAAACATGGGAAGGGGTCCTATTCCTTTTCACGAGTGCCACAGTTAGTCGCCTCTTATGACATGTATGACAAGCTCTCGGAGGGGCTGAGGCCTATTCTTATATTACCACGACCTGGATTGTGCACGACACCGTAGATCAATCCTCGGGAGCCCAGCCATGAGGCCAATTAGTTGAGGGATTCGTATATCTCATATATTCCAACCAATCTCTCCATCTTTCCAGGCATTTTCTCAAAATCCAGTTAAAATTTGTTGTGATTTGAGGCACGCGATCGCGCACGTGCACCATAACGCGCCTGAAGAGGCACTGAGGCGCGTTTTGAACGCGCGCCTTGAACTTTATGATCCCCATCAAAATTTTTGCTATGTCAAATTTTGATGCGAATCTGCGAATCCATTCGTGTGAAGATTCGCCTGACAGGGCATTCGGGCGAATCGAAACGGATTCGCGTAGAATTGAACGTAAAATTAAACGTCATCGGTTGAAACTTATGATTGAGCCCCGTTCACCGATTGTCAACACACATGCTGTCGAAAACTGGGCTCTATATCACCTATCTATTGCCATGTGCCAGTCCTAGTCTATATGTTCGCTGATCTGTCGAGCGTTTTCATTGGCTCGTTCATGGCAGCCCACCAATTGCTGTCATTAAAACAAGTGTCACGGGCCAACTCCCGCTTGGCAATTGATGGTGAAATGGCTACCGACACAGGGCCTAAAAAAGCAGAAACAAATTAGAAAAACGGCCCTGTGTCAGTGGGAAAATAGCTCGAGGGATAACTTTGCATTCCATTTTAACGATGCGGGCGATAAGGTGGTACGGGCATTTTGCAAAGTGTGTCAGAAACACTGCGATCAACTAAACACTGTGCATAGAGGCAAAATAGTAGCCGACGTCAGCTATGGCAAAAACGAAACTAGTTACCTGCTGAAGCGAAACTTGGTTAGACATCGCGAGGGTTTGGAAATTGAAACTGATTCAGACATTCCAGATTTCTGTTACTGAAGGCAAGTGGAATGGATTGAATGATTGAAGTGATGATGCTGACGATGTAAAACTTGCCATGTGCCAGTCCAAGTCAGTTTGTTTTACAACTTGTGGTTTTTCAGAATTTCTATTTTGCCAATCTTGTTTTCAGCCTTTGGCTCAGGCTCAATAACTGATTGTGTTAATTTTAAATACAAAAAAAAACAACAAACTTTAAATACTGTTTCTTGATTGTATTATCAAAGATTCAAAGATTTATTGTACAGAACACCCAAGCTGAGTAGAGTACAAAACAAACAATAATTAAATACAACACCCAAACTGGGTATAGTACAAATCAAACAACAAAAAAGTGCCACAACGTTAAAATATATATACATAATCATTATGATTACATGTATATGCTGGCAGGTACATCTGTGCGGGAAGAATTTACACGCTGGTATGCAACATATTGGCCTATATAAGGTAATAAATTCTTCACATACGAGTACGCAATAGATATACATGTACGTTATGTACAATTACATCAGAATAATTGTTAGAAAGATACAATATTTAGTCATCAGAATAACTTTTACAAGTGAAGTTTTGTCTATCCTACAATGTTAGTGGCTAATACACCTCATTTAGCACTGGGCCTTGTGACCACTGGTAAAGTGATGTGCAAAATATAGTATGGCAGAGGACCAAATACCCTGGGCTCCTTTTCACAGTTTAACGTTTCATGGCCTAATTCCTAATTCCATCCTTCTTGGCCATTAATAAACCTTTAGAACTCACCCTAACTTTCCCTGGGTTACGTAACATGCTTCAGGGGCGTCGAAAGCAAAATCCAAGTGGTACAGCTATACACGTGAGGGGGAAAGAGTCTGAGAAGGGGTAATGACACTAAAATGGCACTCACAGAGAGCATCTCAAAAGTGTTTTCTTCCCAAGAGGATATACACGAGAATAGTGTAAAAATGTTTACAGAGGATACAACTTACAAGATGGAAAGTGGGTATTGGCGCTATTGGGATCTTGTTTTAACGATACCTCGTTAGGCCTTTATAATTGTTTGGAAAGCAAGGCTGGATACCATAGATGAAGATATATCCACGATCGAAATTAAGGAAATTGTCTCAACAGGGTTAGTTGGTCTTCAAAGCCAATAATAAATTCACTGGCGCTCTGGACTGATCTAAGTCTTCATCTTGGAAGCTATCAAAATTGCTCGCACTCGCATTTATTTTTTTTATTTTTTTTTAGTTTGTGTTTCCATGTTTCTTTCTTTCGTTTTTGTCTTTCTATTTTGTCTTTCTCTCTAACAGTGGTGCCCTGGCCATACCTGCCGTACCGCTTCCGACGCCCTTGCTGATCAAAGAATCTATTATCTATTACTCAAGTTAAAATAATTTAAAAAACAGGCTTGTCAACATCACACGATCATTGACATTGTTAATGAACAGTGTCGTTTGACGCGCACGTGTTCCGTTTCCAAAGAGGTCAACCTAATATGTGAACAGCAAAACCTACCCTCTCTGCTCTTCAAATAAGTGAAATCCGTTAAGATATTTCCAGGCGGGTACATGAAACGTGTACTAAAAGCGAAAATTTGCGTCACAAATCTATTTTTGTCGGGGGGTTTTCTGCCAGTCAACACATCGCTGCTCTCTGCTTCGGTTGTCTGCTTCACTCCATCTTGTTGCAGATGATGAAACTGTAGTTCCAAAAAGCTTAACTAGACTCGCAGGTGGATGCGGACTTCGAGACTGCAAACAGTGGATATCATATATTAAATTGTTAAGATCAGTCAGAGATCACGGGGGTAGGTCATGCAAAAACCAAGCGGGAATATCTTCCCAGCATGATTTTAAAACAATGGAAGTGCACAATAACACAATTAAGATAGATAAAAATCTAGTACCCCAAAATATATTAGCTTGCACGAAAATTAAACAGTTTATGCATGCATGGTTTCTTTCTTTCGTAGCTTTTCTGACAGAGGTTGTGGTTGCGAGTAGATCCCTGTAACCGGCATTATATTGCAATAGTAGTAAGGCCATACAGCTGCGCCCAGTTTAGCTTTTTCAACAACAGACATGTTTGGAAAAGAGGGGTACATGTCAGTCATGTTTTAAAAGAATTCCTGCCGTTTTCCCTCCAATTTTATAGTTTGGAAGTGGGTTCCATCTTCGGTGTCCATATTGTCTACAAGCTCTCTGCAATCTGGGTACTTTGTTGTTACGGCCTGAAGTATCAGCTCCTGTTTCAGTTTTCGAAAGTGTAGATAGGGATTTGCATGTATTATTCTATTCTTAGGATAGTCGTATTCATATCAAAAGAGAGGTGTCTATCAGTAGTAGAGCAAGAACAAATACCCTTTCACTGACCATTCATTTTTGCATTTTAAGCAATTTCCGGAAAGGTCATTGAAAGGGAATTTGCAGCAGATTTCTCTTCGCGATAATGTCCGATAACTTCAGGAGGTCAACGTTAATTGGCCTTTTGTGAATTCACTTCCGGCCTTAAACTCTGATAATGCCCTGTAACTTCCGGAGGTCAATGTTATTTAATCTTTTGTTACGTCGGTTTTGGTTGACCTTTATGAACCAATCAACAAGCGAGAAAGCGGACGGACTAAACAGTGAACTAGAAAACAACCAACGAAATCATCGGGTTTTTTTGTTTTTGTTTTTTGTTTTTTTTTCTATTTGTTTTTCTTTTGGCTAATACAATGACTTCGCCTTTAAACAGAGAACCAATGAAAATTGATAAGAGGCGGACTAAAAGCCAGCTATTCAACCATATACCATCAATCCGTCCTTATCCTTTCGCCCGAGAAGGAGTTAGACATCTATTAGGATAAAGTCACCTTTGTGGATGATCGGGTAAGCTTTGTGTCGGACCCTAAATACCACATCAAATACGGTTACATTACACCGTGACAGGTGGACCCAATTGAACGCGTTTTGAGCGGTGAGCTCGACGGAAACATCATCCACATAGAGCATATCATCTACGTACACCATTCATTTTAGCATATAATTAATTTCCGGAAAGGACAATGAGGGAGTATTTGCACCAGATTTCTCAAACTCGCAGGGACAGGATAACTTATAATGTCCGATAACTTCATGAGATCAAAGTTAATTGGCCTTTTGTGAATTCACTTCCGGCCTTAAACTCCGTTAATGTCCTGTAACTTCGGAGGTCAATGTTATTTAATCTTTTGTTACGTCGGTTTTGGTTGAACTTTACGAACCAATCAGCGAGCGAGAAAACGGACTACTCTGTGAGCTAGAAAACAACGAACGAAATCGTCGTTTGTGAAACACGAAGAGCGGGTAAGCTTTGAGTCGGACTCTAATACCACATCGAATGCGATTTCATTACACAGTGACAGGTGGGCCCATTTGAAACGCGTCTTGAGCGGTGAGAACGACGGAAACATCATCCACATAGATCATATCATCTACGTACACCGTGATCTGTTCTTTGCACGCTTGATGCGTAACAATGACCCCATCATAAGCTTCACCCTAAACCATGATCTATAGACGGATCTCGAGAAGGTGGTGCCTAAAGTGGACCAGCTGTTTACAGAGGTCGAGTGGTCACTCGACCAACTGACCTTGTCACGTGCCATGGATGACGCACTGAGTGAGCCCAAAGAAGAAATGATCAATCCCATGAATAAAACGGAGGCCAACGAGATAGACTATTCGGATGTGCTCAGTCAACCCAGTCGAGCAGCTAAGCTATTCGGATGTGCTCAGTCAACCCAGTCGAGCAGCTAAGCTGCACGGCATTCGCCTATCGCGGCAAGCAGGACATTGGCCAACTACGATGGTAATCGATATATCTTGACTTGCACCGATATTCTGTCGACGTAAGCGTAGATTGTACCCATCTAACCGACGAAGGCACGGAAGTCCTCAACAAGCCGTTTCAACCGGTTGTGAAAGCCCAAGAAGGTCAATCTAATTAAAATTATATCCTATCTGCTCCCCTGTTTGGATATGTCGCCTGTGGGATCTAACCGACTTGCACTAACGCGAGCGTTGACCAATCTCGAGAACTCTTCATAGTGCTTTGAAGGGAACATTGGTATTGGCTGTTTCGTTGGCTCAGCCGAACCAGACGCTGTCGGTGTATTTCCTGATGTTGCCGCTCTCCCGCCAGATTGGCAACATAAAGCGGGGTAGAAATAGGACTGGTCGTTGGCCTAATCCTTGGGTTAAAACGGATACCTAATCCTATCCTCCCCTCCACGTCTGCAAATAAAGTAGTTGAAATGCGACCGTGATACCATAAGACTATTAAATATCCCTGAACTGGGCGCTCTGAACACCAAATTCAATTGGAACCAGTTACAACACATATAACGGAAGTGGGAAGAGGTGCCGACATACTGACAGAGTCACATGACTTCACAGTATAGTATTCTGGTTATCCTATTCTAAATAAGACGATTCATGATATGTGTTGTATCTCAGGCACGCTTTTATTGTACCTGTTCATGTAGCACCGGCATAAGCGGTATTAGATACAGATTTAGAAAGCTATGATGGAAATGCTCTGACAACTCGTATATTGGTAAGATCCTAAGATCTTCCCACGTCGTACTGTTCGATCGAACGTTCGAATCTAGATGTACAAGCATTTACGGCCAAGAGCACAAGGCTGTACAACGATGTTCTCCTGTGCTGTATATAGGTCGGCTACCATCGAACTTATCACCGAAGTATTCAGAGAGCGCCCTTTATCGTCACAGAACGCAACGAAGCAAGTCCGGTATACATTATACCCCATGCAACCACTTCCACGATCGAAGGTGGTCAAGATCGTGGACGCTGTACGGATCTGTAAAACAAAGGGCAAGTTCGAGGAGAGTTACATCCCCAACTGCAGCGATGAGCACTTCGCCATTAAACTCCGCGTGCCTCGACATTCGAAGATTGCCGAATGCCTACCTCAGGTAGTTCAGTCGAGGCGACATCGCGGAAAGTGCGCATAATTGCAAAAGTACGCATAAGAGCATAACTAGCTAGTGCAGCATCGTCGCAGGGCCAAAGAAACTGGTAGGCAACGCTTCCTATGGCAATCCCGTAACCAATTAATATTGTCACGCGAACGTTCACATTTGTGATGTCAAGCTATCAACTCGGCCCTTTTGCCAGAATGGAGTCCATTGACGGACATGTAGGACCACAAAATTTATTTTAAAATTAGCAGGATGGATTGAATCCGTATCTCCTACATCAGCTATGGTCAGTAGCTTGTGGAGATTCGCCAGAAATAAATTTCGCTTCCAAAATAAACGGTCAAGTTGCAGGAACACTACGAAGCAGAACGTGATAGATGGTTTCCTCGACGGAAGCACCACGTCATTGACAAACTCACCTCGGTTTTTCAATGTCGAGTGGACTGTCAAAGTCATGATCGCCCTCTGCTCGAAAATCTACTTTTGCTAGGATAATTACAACACCAAGAAAGGCGACACGGCAACATTGACCAAGCTCTTTCCTCCAGGGTAAAGCCAGTGCCACCGGGGCTGGCATAGGGTTCACTGTCGCCCAGCATCGGATGGGAACGTACACCCAGCAAAGGGATGGTCTCACCTACTTCCGCCATAAGTGCAAATCCTGACGACCACGTATTTAGATATCTGAACCATGAAGATGGAACAACAGATATGGATTGTTCCCCTACTTCGACTTGTTGTCAAACAGTATTGTACCTTTGTTAAATCTTATTGAAATTCGTTGTACAAACGTCAATGTTGTTAAAATAGAAAACAAACAAGACGTAGTATCTGAGATGACTTTTATTATAGTGAAACAGCGACAACATGAGAACAACAACTTAAGTCGAGAAGGGTGCTTGAATATTCAAACGGTCTTCTTTAATAAAGCCTTACACCAGCACCTCCCGGTCTTCGGCCTGGGGATAGTCTGCACAATTGTGTACATGTGGTGTCCACGGCAACGATTATGTCAATAAAATAGGCAGTACTGTCCGCACACGCTACTACAAGGACCGTATAACGCTTGTTCCAAAACCAGGTCTACGTCCCTTCACCCATTAAGTCTCGAAGGATGGGTGGCAATTGGTTCGAATCAAAATACTCGCCCTGGTCGCCTTCAAAGTACACGTGTAGACCGGGTCACTCGGTTACGTGTTGTACCTTCGCGGAGGGTTACATGCGACTAAGGAAGAAGATCTCTTAGGTAAACACCCTTCCGTGTCTACGGATGGTTCACGTTCATGGTTGAGATCAGGTCGGTGTCTGTTCATATGAGTACCATGAGAATCTTGAAGTACATGGGTTCATACGGCCCCTAGCCCCGGGTTAAGCGGAATTAGACACAAGTTACGAAATGTAGCGCCACAGATCTTGCACGCTACGCTCGTATTTTGCTATCAGCATGAGATATGTCTCGCCAAATTTGAGAAACTCTGAGTGGAGGCGCTTGGTCGAATAGCCCTGTTTTATAAGTTTCTGCAACAATGTTTTGTGACGTTGATTAAAATCGTCACATTTAACACACGATCTAGCAAATGCTACTAAGCGAGATATGTATGCGCCATATGCAGGTCCCACTGGAATATTACTGTCCAGAAAGGGATAGTTTACGATGTCGAAACTGAGATACTGAGACTTTACAACAAATATTATGGATTAAGAATACTGATCAGCGATACGGATTTGATCTTTTTGGAACATCATGATGTCTTGCCGGCATCATTGAAAACTGTTGACCGCTTCTCTCTTGCAGGAAACAGACCTATGTTTATGTATACTATGATTGTCTTTTTGAATTTGGTGCTAATACTGTTATATGAAATATGGAATAGGTCTTTGGATTATGGACGCGGATATTCTCTAATGGACGACAGCTGAATTATGAATGACGGACTAGACGCTTGTAATTGTAATAATCTCTTTTGTCATAACGTCGACGAGAGAGAATGCCCGCTTCATATTTATAGAGATAGAGATCTAAATATGATGTGCCTGTAGGGCTATCTGTAGTTTCCTTCAAATCCAGTGAAGGTGGACAACTTAAGTCGAGAAGGGTGTAGACCGGGTCACCCGGTTCCGTATTGTACCTTCGCGGAGGGTTACATGCGACTAAGGAAGAAGACCACTTAGGCAAACACCCTTCCGTGTCTACGCATCGTTCACGTTCATGGTTGAGATCAGGTCGGTGTCCATTTTAGATGGTTGTGTGGCAGAGAACGTTTCGGCTTTTGCCCACTTTAATGATGTTTACGAAAACCACATTGATGGTTGTTGGGGAGCGGTGTGCCGAATTGAATTTCAATCGGTGAGATATGTAGGAGGTGGGAAAATTGACGACGTCTGGTGGAACAAAAACAACCACATGACTCGAGAGAAAACATCATTCGCCACCTCAAATTCAGACTAGAATAAAACGCAAGTTGACTTTCTTGACGAATTGGAGCCATATGCAAGCGGTGGGAAAAATTGATGACGTCTGGCGACTGAAAAGCAACCATATGACAGGTTCAGACCCGAGGTTCAGATTCTCGGACGTAGACTGAGTATCTCAGTCGCGCTTTTATTGCAGATGTTCATGTGGACACTATCAGTATCCATACGGCCCCTAGCACCGGCTTAAGCGGAATTAGATACGCAACCTCTGAAGATGTGATGTTCAAACATCAGCTCAAACAAATATCTCATCTGATATTAATGGATGAGCATCGAGGCTCAGCTGAAGGTCAGGCTGAGGTCAAGTAGAACAACTTGTATCCATCGCAAATGTGGCTCTGACTGATGTGATTCGATTTGCCCTGGTAGTTCGCCGCTGCCAAGATATTACGCCGTCTAAAACTTGTTTGTAGTGGATGTGCTGGGACCTGCTTCCCGTTCACATGCAGCGCCATGAAATTGATGTTAAAATTCTTGGAGTGGGACGGATTGTTTCCTTACCTTCAAATCTCGTTGAAACTGGTCTCCCCCACACAGGTCAGTCGCTTGGGGATGCCCACTGAATAAATCGGCACGAAAACACTGCACACATTGGACGGGCTTTGTTTGTTCTCCAAGGCTTTGATCTGACTCAACTGCACAGCTGAATTTGGGTTAACTTTGCAGATATACAGGGCTGCATCTTGGACGAGGATCTTATAATTGGCACTGAGCCTGGGGCAAGCAAAGGAAGGCCCGATGTCGCACGAGTCAGTTTTAAGTTTCTTGGAAACTCCTTTCAACAGGTAGCGGTCTTGCATAAACATGTCCGCATTCAGACGTCCCATGCGTTTCACCGATTGACTGCTCGCTGTGAAACCTTGTCTGTCATCGGCATTCGTGTCCATATCCGCTGGAGTCTTTTGGCTTCTCGTCTTTACCAAAACAACCATAGTATAGGCAATATATGGGGAGTGAGTGAATAGAATTTAACGTCGCTTTCAATAATATTTGGCAATATATGGGTATGTGTTGTTTGAGGCTCTCGCAAGTTCGTCGCTGAGAATACAATTCACCTTCTGGAGATTTACTGGACCTACTAGAGCATCAAGTTCAATAGGGTCTTCAATAAGAAATCTGGCGTCCAGGTACAAGTACGTGTGGAATAAATCATTTACACCACATTCCAGTTGGTGAGGAAGAACTCGATGTGACCCGACTCTTTGATGATAGAGAGAGGTAGATGTTCAATCCAGAAAACCTCTTCGTCGCTGGTCCGGGTCATCAGTACGCTTCACAAATCAAAGTTGGTTGAGGGACACGACTCTGGATGGGTCGAGTCCCGACACGTACTGTATATCGACCGGGAAACATTCTCACCATCCAGGATCTAAAGGTGCAACTCACACCAAATTTTGCAGAGTGAAAAAGGCATGGCTTTCTCTTTCCGGCCATAAATAGTTGTAAGAATTCCTTACACAACTCCTCATATTCGCGCCCTCCAAATAGAGGCGCGTAGGCGTAGTCAACCAGTAATTCTTATACGCCCGTTTGGAGGACAGGTAACGTCCAACAGGATGGTACTGTAGGTATCAGTTTGTAAAAATGGAGGACGAAAAAATTATAGTGCTGTAAAATTTCGACGAACTTTTTATTTTGAAATTAGGGAGGGGCCACTTTGAACGATGCATGATTGGTGATGTTGAAGGGTTGATCGAACACGTGGTGTTGGCGCTGGGATAGTAATACCGTAGTTACACTGTCTCTTTATGGTGTAAGATGTATTCGAAGACTAGGCTAAGGTAAAAAGAGGTGGCTTGAACCTGGAACGGAAGAGTTAGCTCAGTAGGAAATTGTATAGGTCCAGTAGACGGCGCTGACGATGGGAACATCGCCGAATCGTAAACCCGAGTAAATGGCGCCGTTTCAATGACAAGTGAGCTACGCAAATTGAAAAGGAGAGATTGACAATCATCCTTAAACCTCATTCAACTTTTCACACAAAACTCCATAAAATGTATGAAAATGTGCAGATTCTGCTCACCATCCAGAGAAAACGTACGAAATGATTTTCTTGTTATACAGGTTTAAGGGTTCAGTGTTCAACGGGAATTCTAAAATGGCAAAAAGCAGGGGATCGGCCTACTCCTTTTATTGTAAAATTGTATCGCCATTAAGAATTGCTCATATTCGCGCCCTCCACTTTGTAGTGGCGCGTTGGCGCAGTCAATCAGTAATTCTTATACGCCCGTTTGGAGGACAGGACGTATCACCCAACAGGAAGGAACTGTAGATATCAGTTTGTAAAAAGAGAGGACGAAATGTGGGGCTGTAAAATTTCGGCGAACTTCTTTGTCATGAAATATGGGAGGGACCACTTTGAGCGATGCATGATTGATGATGGCGAAGGGTTGATCGAACACGTGGATGTTGGCGCTGGGATAGTAATACCGTAGTCACACTGTCTCTTTATGGTGTAAGATGTATACAAAGAATAGGTTAATGTAAAAGGAGGTGGCTTGAGCATTGAACGGAAAAGGTAGCTCAGTAGGAAATTGTATAGGTCCAGTAGACGGCGCTGACAATGGGAACATCGTCGAATTGTAAACCCGAGTAAATGGCACCGTTTCATTGGACGGCTTGCGGTAGGTACCGAATCAGACGGGCCTCAACGGGCATTCAACGGGCATTTTAAAATGGCAAAATGCGGGGGATCGACCTACTCCTTTTATTGTAAAATTGTATTGGCATTAAGAATTGCTCATATTCGCGCCATCCACTTTGTAGTGGCGAGTAGGCGCAGTCAATCAGTAATTCTTATACGCCCGTTTGGAGGACAGGAGTAGTATATAGCGAGGATATCCAGGTCTGTTTTCCAGGGAGGTAACTCTTGGTTCCCCTTTTTCCAGGTTAAAGGTATAGGGGACGCCCCATCGCCTTTCACCTCTGGGGCGCCAGGGGGCGCCACCAGCTCAAGGTCACGTGGAGGTCAAAAGTAGTTCCGGCAACCTGTAACCTTTGTATTCCTCCGCGGACAGAAAGTAGTCCCATGTCAACCAAGTGACTTCCAATGTTAATGTATACGGGGAATGCCTGAAAAGAGTATGGGAATAGACGTTTTGTGACCGGGGTGGGTCCCTAGTCGACCGAATGGGTCGAGTGAGGTGTCAAAGTGAAGCGCTCCTCGAGGGCCATTCAGTCATGGGTGGGTGCATGTAAATTAGGATTTTTTCCCGAAAAAATAAAAAGCGAAACACGGACTTTACCCCTAAAATAGGGGAAAACCCCTATCAACTCTAGCCAAAAGGGCTAATATCGGTCCCCGAGCTTATAGGGGCCTGCCTATCAAGTCAATGGGGTCGGTGCATGTAAAATTAAGATTTTTTCCCGAAAATATAAAAAGCGGAATGCGCCTCCACTCAAAGTTTCTCAAATTTGGCGATACATATCGCATGCTGATAGCAAAATACGAACGTAGCGTGCAAGATCTATGGGGCTACGTTTCGTAACATGTGTCTAATTCCGCTTAACCCGGGGCTAGGGGCCGTATGAGCCTATGTACTTCAAGATCCTCATGGTACTCATATGAACAGTCACAATCAAAGCGTGACTGAGGTACATCATTTTTAGATGACGACTTTATAACGAATATTATGGATTAAGAATACTGATCAGCGATACGGATTTGATATTTTGGAACATCATGATGTCTTGCCGGCATCATTGAAAACTGTTGACCGCTTCTCTCTTGCAGGAAACAAGCCTATGTTTATGTATACTTTTGTCTTTTTGAATTTGGTGCTAATACTGTTATATGGAAATGGAATAGGTCTTTGGATTATGGACGCGGATATTCTCTAATGGACGACGGCTGGATTATGAATGACGGACTAGACGCTTGTAATTTACCCCTAAAATAGGGGAAAACCCCTATCACCTCTAGCCAAAAGGGCTAATATCGGTCCCGGGCTTATCGGGGCCTGCCTATCAAGTCAATGGGGTGGGTGTATGTAAAATTAGGATTTTTCCCCGAAACTATAAAAAGTGGAACTCGGACTTTACCCCTACAATAGGGGTCTGTATTATACAATATAAGGGAAAATGCCTGTATGGGATATGGGGATGGTCATTTTTTTTCGTGAGCTTTACTATGGGTTGTGGGGTCTCGTTTTTCTCGTCTCACCAAGAAAACCACGATGGGAGGGGTCCCGGAGCGAAGCGGTGAAATTTTTGGGAAAAGTCACCGAGGTCTGTATATAGCCTCATACTGGCTATATGGGGGAGGGGTGGTCAATTTTTTTTTGTGGGCTTTACTATGGGTTGTGGGGTCTCGTTTTTCTCGTCTCGCCGAGAAAAACACAATGGGAGGGGTCCCGGAGCGAATCGGTGAAATTTTGGGGAAAAGTCAACGAGGTCTGTATAAAGCCCCATAGGCTGGCTATGGGAGGGATAGGTCCATCCTGGGAAATTCACACACGTTCATTGTGATGTGGGTTGTTTGGTCTTGTTTTTCACGTCTCGTCATTTAGAACATGATGGGAAGGGTCCCGGAGCGAAACGGTGAATTTTTTGGAAAAGTACCATATAGCCCATATAGCTCCATACTGTCTATGGGGATATAGGTCCAACCTGGGAAATTCACACACGTTCATTGTGATATGGGTTGTGGGGTCTTGTTTTTCACGTCTCGTCATTTAGAACACGATGGGGAGGGTTTCGAAGCGAAACGGTGAAATTTTTGGAAAAAGTTCACCGAGGCCTGGGTAGGCCCATAGGCCTATACTGCATGGCTATGGCGGTATAGGTCCATACGGGGTGAACGTTTTGGGGTCTAGGTGAGCCCCTATTGGTCCTATGGTGTCGTATGAGGTCTTATTTTGAAGCTCTCGTGGAGTTTGTAATGTATCGATTCATGGTTCGTCCGTGTGCAAGAGTCTGCGCATGCGTATTCTGGCCGTAGTATAGAAAGCAGGCATGTTGGGGGATGCGTGGGGGGGTGTTTTAACCCACCACTAGGGGTTCATGGTTGTGATTTGGTGGGTTGTGACGTCACTTCCGGGTTTCACTAAAACTACCTTCGAACACTGAAGAGTTCCAATTTTTCCCGTACACGTAGGATCCGGATGTTCAACATCCGGGGTTTTTCCCGGCCCGGCCCGGCCCGCCCCGGCCGCAGCGCGCGCGCGGGTTCTCCGGCCGCACGCGCGCGCGCGTCATCACCGGCAGTGCGAGGATGAATGTCGGGTCAAAAGGTCACATCCAGGTCAAAAGCTCCAAGGTCTCCCTTTCGACAAGGTTCGGCAACAATGTTGCGGCATCGATATACAGAGCTTAAACCCCAAAAGGGGATTGTAAATTAACCTGGGAAGGATGGGCAGTTCCATTTGGACCAATCAGCGGTCGAGAAAAAGAGCCAATGAACGATCGATAAAAGAACCAATGGACGGGTACTAGAATTTCGCTCACGTCTGCGCCTACATCCGGGTACTGGGATGCTTTCGCCTACGTCCGCGCCTACATCCGGGTTCTTGTACACCCGGGTAATGTTTTCTGGACATGGATGGGTTACCTTTGGCTCCATTCTAGGCCACTGATTGGCTAATACGGTGTTCAAAGCCAGTTTCATGCATTATGCTCATATAGAAAACACGCAAGACAGGGTTTTTTGGTGAGATCTCATTTTTTTTATTCAGTAACAACAACAACGTGAGAACAACCACGTGAAAACTGAAGCCCAGAACAGGGGGCTTGTACATTGAAAGAACTGAAGCCCAGAACAGGGGGCTTGTAAACTTAAGCCCAGAACAGCGGGCTTGTGTACATTGAAAGAACTTAGCCCAGAACGGGGCTTGTACATTGAAATGATGGACGGCCCAGTCATATACGAGTACATCGCGGTCCTCGGCCTTGGGGTACTCGTCAAACATCTGTACGATGGTAGATAAGGGTCTTCCCCGGCATCGATGGTACAGGTAAAACAAGCAATATTGTCCGCACACGCTACTGGCCAGGCTTTGCAACGTTTGACTGTTCCAACACCACGTCTCTGTGCCTTGATCCATGGAGTCTGTTAAATCGGGATGGAGGGGTGGCATGGCGTACGGGTCAAAGTATTCCCCCTGCTGTTCTGTCAAGTACACGCCCACCCAATGTTCACGGGGCCGATCCATCGGGTCCGTGTTGAGAACGTAAGCAGCAGGATACATACGGTCTAATGGGAACACATCTCGGGCGAACACCCCTTGAAAGACTATACGTGTCTCTGGGTCATTCTCCAGCACGGTGGTTATCTGGTCTGTATCCATGTTAGGTGGAGAAGTCACACAGGACGTTGCGCGCCTTGTCCACTTGAATGATGTTGTCAAACTCGGCGTAGCAGATCACATTGACGGTGCTCCGGAGGGCTCGTGCAAAATGGATTTCCAACCGTAAATTGCCTTGCTTGGCGAGGGCCAGCTGATGGTCGTTCTCTAAGGTGGGGGTCAGATCGAAACAGAACAACGTGTATCCGTTCGCGTAGTCCTCCCGACTGATCATATTCCCTTCGTCCTGGTTGATTTGACCGGTGGCTGTAAACAGGCTCTGATAGGCTCGAATGAAATTTCGGGGTTAAGGCCGTGGCTGGCACCTGTTGTCCATCCACATGCAGGGCCACAAAATTGATGCCGAAATGTTTAAAGTCAAACGGATTCTCTGGGTAGGCTCCACTGAAACTGGTATTTTCCACACAGGCCAGGATCAATCGCTTGGGTAGTTCCCCCAGGAACAGGTTTTCTTTGTTGGCGCTCATATTTCCAGCAGATACAGAGAACACTTTGGTTTGCACACGTCGGATAGGGTACTGGGCTGGTTTTGTTTCCAAGGCTTTGAGGTGTCCCAATTGAACGGCTGGATTCGGTTTCACTTTTCGGACATACAGGACTTGGATGACAATTTTATAGTCAGCTGCATGCCCGTCTACGTTAGTGGCCTTCAAGGCGAAGGTCGGAGGCGCCCGTATCAGTCGGATTTTGATGGGGATCTTGTTCAAGAGGTACCGGTCTTGCATGAAGATGTCTGCGTGCCGTCGACCCATGAGATCCACCGCGACGCCGTTCGCGGTCAAAGCCTTCCGTTTGTTATATCCCACATTGTCGTTCTCTACGCCCATGTGCTGGGCTGTGTCCTGGTAGAATAAAGCGGCTGTCAGTTGAGATTTTTTAGCCTCTCGCCCATGCGACAACAGCGTCTCGATGTAGGCTCGATAGGGGTACGTGTTGGTCGAGTCACTGATGAGTTTGTCGCTGAGAAATATATCCACCTGTTGAAACATCGAGTGCAGCCAGAGATTCGTCGGGCCCACCGTTGCTTGGTCGACGATTCTGGAGCCATCTCCATTGACGATGTTGGCTTTCACATACAAATACGTATGGGCTAAATCCACATAGGCCATATCCGCATTACTGATGGTGAACTCGATGGGCCCTGTTTCGTTGATGCTGGAGAGCGGGAGATGCTCCACCCATAATCCTTGTTCGGCACTGGTCTGTGTGGGCGGGACGGTCCACAAATCAAATTCACTGTTGGTGGAGGGGCAGGACTCTGCGTGGATCAAGGACATGTTTTAAGAAAAGATATCCTGGGTCTTCGATGTGCGTCGTCGCTGGGCCGGTCGTCGACTGGTGCGTGGTCTCGGTGGTGCAGGTCTTTTATTCCCTACGGTGCGTTGTGCTTTGGCCACAAAGACGCCTCCTGCTTCTTTGGCCCGCCGTTTCAAGGCTTCTTTGGGTGCCGTACCCCCCAAGACATCACCGGCGACTTGCAGTCCACTGCGTACCGCTTGTTTGCCGATTGCTTTCACCCCACGCGTCACCAAGGGCAGGAACGTTTTGACGATGCTCCCGAGTATGTTCCCCAGTCCATGTCCTCGTTGCATGCGTGCACCACTAAAGACCGGAAGGCCACCGCCGGCCTGTTGGGCATAATAGTCCATATAGCTGCGTGCATCGCACTCGTAAGGCACCTTCATTATACAAAGTGGGGAGCAAGTGCTTGTCGAAAATGAAGTGTCAGCACCACTTTCCCGCGGTCGAATGCCACCGGTCGTCCCGTGTCATCTCTTATATCCACCGTGAAAGTGTTGATGTCGGTTTGTCGTACGGGTAGGTAGAGCATGTGGGTGAAACTGTGGGTGACTTGATCTCCATACGTCGGCACCACCCGTAACAGAGGTGTGTTGATATCGCCCACGATGTGGTTGTCCACCACATCCGAGTAGACGTAGAGTCCGTACATACCCGACTTCATATCCATCGAGATCTCGCCTTGGTGGGCGGTGGGACTATTCTGATGGGTTAGTGCAAAAAAGAGAGCAACAACAACACAGATCAATCCTTTTATTATGCGTGAATCGGGCATAACCTGTGAACATGATAGGAATGCATGTACTAACCTGTCTGTGGGGTTTTTCCACAATGTCGTTCACCTTCGTGTCTTTTCGGGTACGTCCGTGTCCTTTCGGTAAAGTCCGTTTCTTTTCGGTGAAGTTCGTGTCTTTTCGCTGACGTCCGTGTCTTTTCGGTAAAGTCCGTGTCTTTTCGGTAACGTCCGTATATTTTCGGGTATGTATGAGGGTCTTGAGGGGGGCGACTGTATGTGGCGAGTTGTATGTATTTTTCTCGGTGACGTCCGTGTCTATCATCCGGGCACTTCGCGTCTGCGCCTGCATTGGGGTATGTATGAGGGTCTTCATGCGCGCGCGCGCTGCGGATTCACCCACGCACTTCCGGATAACCCGCGCGCGCTGCGGCATCACATCACCCCCGCGCGCGCGCTGCGGCCGGGGCGGGCCGGGCCGGGCCGGGAATAACCCCGGATGTTGAACATCCGGATCCTACGTGTACGGAAAAAATTGGAACTCTTCTGTGTTCGAAGGTAGTTTTAGTGAAACCCGGAAGTGACGTCACAACCCACCAAATCACAACCATGAACCCCTAGAGGTGGGTTAAAACACACCCCCACGCATCCCCCAACATGCCTGCTTTCTATGCTACGGCCAGGCTACGCATGCGCAGACTCTTGCACACGGACGAACCATGAGTCGATACATTACAAACTCCACGAGAGCTTCAAAATAAGACCTCATACGACACCATAGGACCATTAGGGGCTCACCTAGACCCCAAAATGTTCACCCCGTATGGACCTATACCTCCATAGCCATGCAGTATAGGCCTATGGGCCTACCCAGGCCTCGGTGAACTTTTTCCAAAAATTTCACCGTTTCGCTTCGAAACCCTCCCCATCGTGTTCTAAATGACGAGACGTGAAAAACAAGACCCCACAACCCATATCACAATGAACGTGTGTGAATTTCCCAGGTTGGACCTATATCCCCATAGACAGTATGGAGCTATATGGGCTATATGGTACTTTTCCAAAAAATTCACCGTTTCGCTCCGGGACCCTTCCCATCATGTTCTAAATGACGAGACGTGAAAAACAAGACCAAACAACCCACATCACAATGAACGTGTGTGAATTTCCCAGGATGGACCTATCCCTCCCATAGCCAGCCTATGGGGCTTTATACAGACCTCGTTGACTTTTCCCCAAAATTTCACCGATTCGCTCCGGGACCCCTCCCGTTGTGTTTACGAGACCCCACAACCCATAGTAAAGCCCACAAAAATAAAAAAATTGACCCCATATAGCCAGTATGAGCCTATATACAGACCTCGGTGACTTTTCCCAAAAATTTCACCGCTTCGCTCCGGGACCCCTCCCATCGTATTTTTCTTGGTGAGACGAGAAAAACGAGGCCCCACAACCCATAGTAAAGCTCACGAAAAAAAATGACCATCCCCATACCCCATACAGGCATTTTCCCTTATATTGTATAATACAGACCCCTATTGTAGCGGTAAAGTCCGAGTTCCACTTTTTATAGTTTCGGGAAAAAATCCTAATTTTACATACACCCACCCCATTGACTTGATAGGCAGGCCCCGATAAGCCCGGGAACCGATATTAGCCCTTTTGGCTAGAGGTGATAGGGGTTTTCCCCTATTTTAGGGGTAAAGTCCGTATTCCGCTTTTTATATTTTCGGGAAAAAATCCTAATTTTACATGCACCGACCCCATTGACTTGATAGGCAGGCCCCTATAAGCTCGGGGACCGATATTAGCCCTTTTGGCTAGAGTTGATAGGGGTTTTCCCCTATTTTAGGGGTAAAGTCCGTGTTTCGCTTTTTATTTTTTCGGGAAAAAATCCTAATTTACATGCACCCACCCATGACTGAATGGTCCTCGAGGAGAGCTTCACTTTGACACCTCACTCGACCCATTCGGTCGACTAGGGACCCACCCCGGTCACAAAACGTCTATTCCCATACTCTTTTCAGGCATTCCCCGTATACATTAACATTGGAAGTCACTTGGTTGACATGGGACTACTTTCTGTCCGCGGAGGAATACAAAGGTTACAGGTTGCCGGAACTACTTTTGACCTCCACGTGACCTTGAGCTGGTGGCGCCCCCTGGCGCCCCAGAGGTGAAAGGCGATGGGGCGTCCCCTATACCTTTAACCTGGAAAAAGGGGAATCAAGAGTTACCTCCCTGGATATCCTCGCTATATACTACTGACAGGTATCATCCAACAGGATGGTACTGTAGATATCAGTTTGTAAAAAGAGAGGACAAAATGTAGGGCTGTAAAATTTCGGTGAACTTCTATTTTATGAAATAAGGGAGGAGCCACTTTGAGCGATGCATAATTGGTGAAGGGTTGATCGAACACGTGGATGGCGCTGGGATAGTAATACCGTAGTTACACTGTTCATGGTGTAAGATGTATACGAATAATAGGTTAAGGTAAAAGGTGGCTTGAACCTTGAACGGAAAAGATAGCTCAGTAGGAAATTGTATAGGTCCAGCTGACGGCGCTGACGATGGAAACATCGTCGGGTCGTAAACTCGAGTGAATGGCGCCGTTTCATTGGACGGCTGGCGCTTCCGGTATGCGATCCTGCTGGGGCCGGATCAATGTCCCGGATCGTGGGTGTCGATCAACGCGAGAGACTTAGTAGTTTCTCAGGGACAACTTGGGGACTATGACCCAAATACTGGACATATCGATCACTACGATCCAGGCGGCTTTCGACAAAGTAGTCCACTCTGAAACCCTCAGTGACACTCTCCGACACAAGCGAGAAGTATATCGGGTGACATTCGCGACTGCTCGGTCTATTCCGTCGAAGTCATAGTACCTCGTACATTAATGGTGCAAGAATTTTGCACCTCTCCGGTGTAAACCCCGATTCGCCGCACGTGAGGCACACCTCATGCTACAGGATGTGCTTCCGCTCACATAGTCCTCGTTGTATTTCTCCCTTATCAGGAGATAAAATATGTACCGGTATCCAAATGAAATTGATATTTGAGGTGTTTCTCCTGGTTTTGCATCTCCATACTAACGGAAGTCATACAGCTAACATGCGCTGTTCGGAGTTTCGGCGTGATATTGTGCTTTCAACATGGATGCCAATATGGATTCCTAGCAGTGTGGGTTGAGGTACTATGTCCTACATTATAGTACGAGACCGTGCCGAGTGATCGGATAAACCAACTCCACATTTTAGCCCCGAATGGCATCGACGAGAGAAACTAATTAGTTCTCGTATTTGCTCCCCCCCCCCTTCACTTACAAAATACCATATAACCATCCCTCATACAGTGAGTGGCTGATGGATGCATCTCAGCTGGTGGTTTGTAGATGAATCGGTCTCTGTGGACTCTTCAGTTCTTATGCGTTGGGTGGGTGGTCTATCTGCCTCGGTGCTGGGATTGACCTCCACTGGCTGTTCCGCCCGAAAACGTCTTCCATGGACTACACGTTGATGGAAATTCAATTGACTCGGGCGTTTGGAGAATCGACCACAATCCTTAAATTGATGCGTTGGTGGCCCTTGGACTAACCGTTCATGACGAAATAAGCTACACAGTGTATTAAATGTCGTATAGTTAAACTGGATGAAAGTTGAACGGGTGGACTCTTTGGCTTTGTGGTTAATCTCTACAGGGCTCCTCAACCATCAAACATGCCTGTGGCACAGGTTCCCGTGTGCGTTGGTGTCGGCGCAACTGACTTTGAGACGGTGTTCACATCCCTTACATTCCTCCTTTGTCACTGACCCAAGAAGTGCACCTCCATGGCGCTGTAAATGATCCGGGCTGAAACGACTGTTTTCATATCGTACAGCTATGCGGGGAGACATCGTCATGACTGGCAAATTCATGGCGGCGTAAATCATGCAGACGAGCAAATGGCTAGAAGCAGGTGAACATCTTAGCATGGTGTTTGGCAGAGTGCCTGCTGAGATGGCATAAAGCTCGCCTTTATAGCGCTAGCTAGCTATCTATTTTAGTACAACCGATTCACACTTGTCTAAGCGGTTCTAAGCCTCGCTATGACCCTATTTGGTAGGAAATCATAGCTGGATATCTGTTCTTGCACATGGACAATGACTGTACTCGTATTTCGATGGGAATTCTGCTTTCAGACGATAGGCCTCTTCAAGGGGGCGGCGCGGCTGTGTTCCATACACGATTATCGTTAATTATGCGCAGCTGTGTCCGTATTGCAGACATCTCTGCTGGTCTTTGTATTGGCAATGCGTGTGCACGCAAGCTCATGAAGTAGGATAGAAAAGGCATTGTCGGTGTGGGTTGTGATGGTTCCTTATCAACGGCATCTGTGGTCAGGTTTGAATTTGTCTGTGCTTGAAGGTTTATATACATATGTCACTCCCGATACATTATACTGTAATGTCTACCTACGGCATGATATTTCAGTGGGACAGCACTATAAATTGCAGCATTAGATCTGCTCTGTTACAGGCTGTTACTGGGGGCGCATTGTAACAGCGATTATTAATACACACGCTGTGGCGATCGAAGACACCAGTCAGGATAACTTACAACACGCTTACATCCAAATTCGCCCCCACATCAGCGACCCATCAAGAAAAAACAAGCGTCACATAGAAGAAGATATGGGGTTACCACCCACATAGACTGAAAAAATGCGGTCCATATGCGAAAACAGCTGTTCCAGGACGTATTGCCTTTACAGTATCCTGGACGGCAAGAAGTCGCTTAGAGATGGGTCAGATAGAACAGAGGGCCAATGGTGCGTCTAACACACACTAAAGCGAACATGGCCGAAGATTGACGCCGCAGAAGGGGGTTTCTTAAATGACGAATTCTGATTTGACAAGAGTGAAAACGACCAACGATGTGTCTGATGCAAGGACAATAGATATCACAATGTTATGCGAACACACCCAAACCGCTCCCCAAGCTCCGCCGTGATGTGGTGGAAGGGGTATTAACACGTTCAATGTGCTTGTTGGTGTTCATCTCTCTGCAATTTGGCGGAATTTTGTGGGTATATCGTCTATGTATGACATGTATCCACATTTTCGCAAGCCGCATAATCAACTGATTTAAAACAAAATGAGGATACTAGTACACCTTCTATATAGATGTAAGCGATGTATCCACATCTTATTAAATAGTTATGTATCTCTCTTTCTCTGACGTCAATGCGGGCATTATATACAGGTACAGGTGAGTGCGTGTGGGTGGGTCTGCAGGGGGTCTTACAAGGGTTTGGGCGTCATTACGTTAAGATGGGCGTTGGCGCGCCTCACTCACTCACACCTACACTCTCAGAAATATTCAGGGTATAATCCTGAATGGATCAGGCTGCACATCCACAACTCAATTTCAGGGATTTTACCTGAAATCCAGGGATAATTTCCTGAATTCAGAAAAAAAGATACCTGAATGAGAGGATTTTCCCTGAAATTCAGGCAAATTTATCACCCTGATTAGTAAGTTTCCGACCCTATTCAGGTACGTAAAATTCAGGTAATTTAGCTTTTATTCAGGGATGATATACCTGAATTTCAGGAAATTATCCCTGAATTTCATGTAAAATCCCTGAAATTGAGTTGTGGATGTGCAGCCTGATCTATTCAGGATTATTCCCTGAATATTTCTGAGAGTGTACCTAACTAACTCACTCGTTCCTCACTCGCTCAGTCAGTCACTCACTCAGTATTTACTATGTTCCATGCAAGGGTGGTAACTCTACCATAGTAGACAGACTCAAAATATCTTACCTACAATACACTTTGGCACATGCCTGATTCCAGAAGTCTCGTTTAGTGAAACGCCGATGTCATCCCTGTCCTTCTCGGCAGAGCGTTTCATTTTTTTCAGTTACATATGCGCAATCCATCCATCAGACCCCGCCCGACACCACCCCAGTTTTATTCTGCATCACGTGAGTTTCAATACGACATCATGTAAGACACATTTGAACCATATATGGCCCGTAGGTCGCATAAACACTCCCATGCGCATCTCACCCCGGGTGAGAGTGTACAGCGCTTTTGGCCGGCGCCCGAGGCCGAACGGCAGGCGCCCGAGCAATTGGTCTGGGTGCACATGATAAATGTACTCTTACTTCCTGCGAATCGTTTTCTTGCAGATATTAAAGGTCAGTACACTTCTCAAATAGTATAGCTTGTAGATACGACGAACATTTTCTTGGAATATAGCCTATGAACTGCACGTTTATCATTTATTCATCGACGGACTGCATTTTTCTGGGCAACAGCCAAGGAAATAACCCTTACATCTGCATACGTATTGCTGATAACCTCAAGTCTTGCATATGTTTTGAGGCCACCATTAGTTGATTATATGTATAAATATCTACCCTTTCGGGATACAAGTTTTCATATGGGAGAGGTTTATTGTAAGCCTGTCCCAAGTATGTCCCGGAGTCCGGCGCCCGAGTAAGAACTTCGGCGCCCGAGCAACTGAATTCCGGCGCCCGAGTAGTAATCGTCTAGTGTGCGTCTGACGCCCGAGTTCAAAGCCAAGTATTTACCAAATATGGACACATTTTTTACATTTGCAGCAATTTTTTTGTCAAAATTCAATAGGTAATCATGCGCAACTAACATCTATGACCTATATGACAAGATCGAGTTGTTTATATGCTGTCTCTCTTCAGCACATGTTTTTTTTATTCCATTGCCTGATCAGGATGAATAATTACATTACTGGTATTCGGCATTATTTTCAGGTGACATACATGTAGGACACCACGGCCGGAATCGTTTGCTACTACTGTACACAACTTGAAACGTTCGTCGAGATTATTGACCATTCAGTGGTGCTGAATTAGGTGCTTCTTCTTCGTGACTAACATTTAAAATGAACGATTCGTCGACTGCTGATATATCCATCTGAAAATAACACTTGATTATTCTATGCACTCATATATAAGGTTAAATGTATAGCTACCAATAGAGCAATCTAGGAAAACCAAGATGGTAAATCAGGGGAATACCATCTAGACGTAACGCTATGAAAACTTCGTGCGAAATGTTCGCTGATATTCTGTGAGAAGCCAATCACGACCATTTCTGACTTTTCTCTCTGTCACAATGATTGACGTTTACTTCACGGAGATTAACATCTCGCGCGGCACAATCTTTTGATATTTTCTACCCCTTAACAAAGTCAGACTTTTCGGCGGGAGTAAACTCTTTGATCTTCTCGGATCTGTCTGGAAATGATGCCATATTTGGATACTGTTTCCCGATAATGCTTATATATTTGTCCACTGGCTGCTGTGTGTAATTACTGTGGGCGTGATTTCAACAAGCTAGCCACCTGATTGGCTAACAGATGTAGATTCAGATTCGCATGGGATTTTTATAGGACTGAATTCAGATATAATATTCCGTGATATTATATCTGAGTTTACTGAGATTGCCAATAGAGGAAAGTAAATTGTCAACATGCATATTCATTGGCGTAACTAGGCGGGGTGGGGGTGCGGGGGGTGCGATCGCATCCCAATTTTTGGGTACTGGTACATTTTTTTCCATGGAATACTGTACCTTTTTATCATCATTCGGTTTTATTTTCTGTTTTTACTCAATAATAACCGAAAAGATGGTTAAGGACTCAGAGATAACCAGCTAGAAATGTTCAAAGTAATCGCCGAGAAGCTCTCTACGGGCGTCTGTAAGTAGTATAGAGCGATTTCGAGCCAACTTGACCTCAGAAATTTGCATAATTTGTGGCGGTCACGTGGCGGAGAGAGAGGTCAAGTGCAGTATAGTTCCGGCAGGATGACCAAAAGCTACCTCTAACACAGGAGAGTTCCAATTGCTGCAGGGGATGTATTCAGGATGTATTCATCCGCGGTGATGCGGTCTGGCCGCGGTTTTGGCGGTGATTCGGTCTCGGGGAAAAAGCTTCCGCGGAGAAAAAGTAGTCCCTAGATAAAATGGTCCGATGGGGTCGAGTGAGGTATCAAAGTGAAGCTTATGTGAAGGGGCATCTAATGGGCTGGGTGTGGGGTTGAACTATCGGCATTCTGCGCATGCGCGGTGGCCGAAGGGTATGAAAATAGACGTTTTGGAGCCAGGGGAGCCCCTAATGGTCCAATGGGATCGAGTGAGGTATCAAAGTGAAGCTTATGTGAAGGGGCATCTGATGGGCTGGGTGTGGGGTTGAACTATCAGCATTCTGCGCATGCGCGGTGGCCCAAGGGTATGAAAATAGACATTTTGGAGCTAGGGGAGTTACTCATGGTGCAATGGGGTCGAGTGAGGTATCCAAGTGAAGCTTATGTGAAGGGGCATCTGACTGGACTAGCGGCTCGAGCGTTGTCACCATTCTGCGCATGCGCATAGACGTTTTGGGATGTAGGGGAGCCCCTAATGGTCCAATGGGGTCGAGTGAGGTATCCAAGTGAAGCCTAGGTGAAGGGGCATCTGATGAGTTGGGTGTGCGGTAGGAATATCATTCTGCGCATGCGCAGATGCAATGCGGAGCTCTCGTCCAATCAGAAGCGAGTATTTCAAATCCGTCACACAGCACTCGTCCAATCAGAAGCGAGTATTTTGACCCGGTGCATTATGGGGCATATCCAAGATGGCGGCACGTATGTTCAAGATGGCGGCACATCCGGTGTCGAAAACTGGCCATTTTATCTGGATGTGGTCACCTAGTGTCGAAAACTGGACCCTGTATGGGTCCCGCTAGACGTTTTGGGAGCTAGGGGAGTTACTCATGGTCCGATGGGGTCGAGTGAGGTATCCAAGTGAAGCTTATGTGAAGGGGCATCTGACTGGACTAGCGGCTCGGGCGTTGTCACGATTCTGCGCATGCGCGTAGACGTTTTGGGATGATGGGGAGTCCCTAATGATCCAATGGGGTATCAAAGTGAAGCTTATGTGAAGGGGCATCTAATGGGCTGGGTGTGCGGTAGGAATATCATTCTGCGCATGCGCAGATGCAATGCGGAGCTCTCGTCCAATCAGAAGCGAGTATTTCAAATCCGCCACGGAGCTCTCGTCCAATCAGAAGCGAGTATTTTGATCCCGGTGCATTACGGGACATATCCAAGATGGCGGCACGTATGTTCAAGATGGCGGCACATCCGGTGTCGAAAACTGGCCATTTTATCGGGATGTGGTCACCTAGTGTCGAAAACTGGACCCTGTATGGGTCCCGCTAGACGTTTTGGAGCTAGGGGAGCCATGAATGGTCCAATGGGGTCGAGTGAGGTATCAAAGTGAAGCATTCGTGAAGGGGCATCTGATGGGCTGGGTGTGGGGTTGAAATAGCGGCATTCTGCGCATGCGCAGTCTGGCCGTAGTATAGGGGAGTTACTCATGGGTCGATGGGATCGAGTGAGGTATCCATGTGAAGCCTAGGTGAGGGAGTTACACTAGGGTGTCGTTTCCATTCTGCTGCGCAGGTCACGTGGGGGGTTGACACGTCCGTATGTTCAACCTCCGGGTTTTGTTTTTTCCCGGCCCGGCCCGGCCCGGCCCGGCCCGGCCCGGCCCCCCAGCGCGAGCGGCGCGCGCGAGTTCTCCGGAAGTGCGCGTCATCACGCGGATGAATGTGGGATCTGTATTATGCAATCGGATAGCGGTTGTCGTGAAAAAAAAGACAACAAGTTTAGCAATGTTTATATAGTTTATTACCCCCAATGTTACATCATACCCAGGCTTGGGGGAGCCGCCCTGGGTATGTTTAGTATGTTCACAGCAAAACAAATTGAAATATCAAACACCATGTTTTATTATTTAACACATTGTCACATTAGGTACAAGTGTTTACTGAGCTCAAGTCAGCGAGTAGCATGTAGACATAGAGTGTGTGTACGGCATGATATTCACCAGTGCACGGGTGACGCATTCAACCGATGGGGGTGATCGGTCAGCTTGGTAAGGAAAAACGTGACACTGGTTACCCTCTCTACCACCCATTGAATGTTGGGGCGTTGACGATGCGCCCATCTCAAGGCATCCACGGTGTCCAGTATCTCCAGCATCGTCTCTAGTGACCCCCGGTTAATGATGGTGACCGGCTGGTCAAACACATGGTTGTTGGCACTGGGATAATAATACTGTAACTGGTCCGTCTTTTTGTGACGTAAGATGTACCCGAAAGCGACATTCAATTTAAAGGCCGTAGTTTGATCGTTGAAGATGGCTTCCACGTAGCTGCGTAGACAGGTGCGGTTGGTCAGACGCTTGTAATTGTAGATATCTTGAGGGTGGAAACAGTACCGTGTCATGGACCAATGGCGCCGATCGATGTCACTGATTGGATGGTTGTCCTGTAAGAGATCGCTAGGAACATTTATGGGCTCCACCAGAAAATGTTCGATGTTGTCAGGACTCGAAACCGTAACGCTGGGGTCCAGCTGGATATTCAGGCTCTTCAGAACTGTGGGTATAGGCGGGTTCTCCGTCGTCATCGCATCACCAGTGGCGTTCGTCTCCCCGGGCTTATCTTCACTGGGTCTGACCTTCCGTGGCTCCTCTTCAGTAGGAGGTTGTCGTACATGCTCATGGGCATTGAACGTTCATGGCGCAGTAAAGCATCTTCCCGATTAAATGACCGTGCGCAGGTTATACAAGTATACCGTCCGCCGTTGTGGATGGAGGACTCGTGGCGTCGCAAATCTTCTGGGCGAGTAAACTGCTTCTGGCAAGTTGTGCAAGTGAACATCTTGATGGCTGACAGAGTGTCTGATGAAACGGCCAGGCCGCTTCCCTTTTATAGCACGCTAGCTGGTAATCTATTTTTAGCACACTCTATCCCAAGTCGAGGATCGAGACTGGTGTACTGGTGTACGGCTGAGCCGCATTGCGCGCGCGCGCATGAAGACCCTCATACATACCTCAATGCAGGCGCAGACGCGAAGTGCCCGGATGTAAAAATGACGTCACTTCCGGTTTGGGTGAATGGAGCGTGACCTTTGGACATGTCCAGACTTGTCTGACCGCCATTGTGGGAAAATGGCGGATAATGGCGGCTAATGGCGGAAGGTGGCCGCCATTGTGGGAAAATTCCTATGATGTTCACGCATAATAAAAGGATTGATCTGTAATCTGTGTTGTTGTTGTTGCTCTCTATTTTGGACTAACCCATCAGAATAGTACGTATCACGGACTACACCCGTAGAGCTAGGCGCGCATGTGTGACATGGTCTATAAAACACGTCTCTCGGGATCACACACCTTCATTTCTACGGTTGCAGAGCCATGACGGAGATCCAGCCCTGTGCGACTCGCATTTTACAGCATGCCACCGCGGTGAATTCATTCACGGGTTACCGAGCAGTGGTCCGGTCCATGTTTGCAGATGGCGACGACAACGAGGGGCGACGCCAGATCCTGAACGAGTTCACAGAAGCGGTCCTCGACAGAGTGCACTCGATGGAGAGGTGTGCCATCACTCACCACTACTGGACTATGACAGCCATCCTTGATGCTCGGGCTATGGACCAGGAGCGCTCACGCCGGAACCAGCGCCGGCTGGTTGGCCTCACACTAGTCTGTGCCCTATTGACCCTGGCGCAGTGGTATTGACAGTGGGGACTATAAATACGAGGGTCAGACAGAGAGTGTGTCATTCACCGTTCGACATTGGACCAAGCATGTCACCCGTCCTACGAGCCATCCTGCCCCTTACACCCCGGGTGGGGTTACACGTCTATGAAGATAAAGTCACCCTGGTGGAAGACCGTGGAGTTTGCTGGTCGCCCGCTGAGACCGTATCGAATACGATGACGCTACACCGTGACGGCTGGACCAAATTTAAACGGGTGTTGAGCGGCGAGCTCGATGGACACGTCATCCACATAGACAATGCCATCTACGTATACCGTGGACCTTTCTTCCCACGTCTGGGCCGCTACCAAGATGCTACGCGAAGCTTCACACTAGACCCCGATCTGTGGACAGCCTTCGAGAACGTGGTGTCTATCGTGGACCAGCTGTTTACACCGGACGAGCGGTCATCAGACGAGTTGGAGTGGGCTCGTGCCCTGAGAGAATCGGCGGCAGAACCCAATGAACAACTACATGAACCCGACGACGACGATGCCATTGATTACCCGGCTACACTCAACCAGCCCAGTGACATGACCACCTGATCCTTTTGATCTCACGGGGTTGTCCCTTATAAATACGGGAGACAGTCAACTCTGGTACCATTCACGTACTGACCATGGCGGAGCATATGATACTGGCGTATCTCAGCTTGACCCCCGAGGTTTTCCTGCACGTGTATGCGGATAAGGTCGATATCATGGAGGAGGTGGGAGACACGAACCCTACACAACCGTGCCCGGCTCACATTCGTCTGTCCCGAGAGGGCTGGACCAAATTCAAACGGGTGTTGTCTGGTGAACTGGACGGCGATCTCATCCACTTGTGTCACGATGTGTACATCCGACGCGGTCCTTTCTTTGCTCAATTGGCTCGGCTAGATGGGGGTACAGTGCATTTTACCCTTCACCCTGATCTATGGTCTGCATTGGAAGATGCCGTGGTAGATGTGGATGAAGTGCTTATCAAGCGGTCATCAGACGAGTTGGACTGGTCATTGACCATGGACACTGTGAAAGCCAATGAAGAAAATCAGAAAGAAACTCCGGCCCAAGATATACCCGTTATAAATAAACGATAGAGCCAGGGTGCATCATCATTGTGCCACCATGAAGCGCTGGGAGAAGGTGTTGGATAACTTATACTACAGTCCCGACAGTCCGGCGGCCTATAGTGCATTGTCGGCTCTCTATCGAGCGGCCAAACCCCAGGGGATACAACGTGCCCAAGTCCGAGATTGGTTAAGAAGACAAGACACCTATACCTTACATCGATCTGTCCGTCGCCATTTTCTACGGAACCGGGTCATCGTGGGAGGAATAGATGCCCAGTGGCAAGCGGATTTGGTCGATATGAGCGCCTTTGCCAAACACAACGATGAGAATCGGTATATCTTGACGTGCATCGATATCCTATCCAAGTATGCGTGGGTGGTACCCATCCGGACGAAAACGGGGGCAAATCTCATAGCGGCGTTCAAAGACATCTTCAAGACCGGGCGCAAACCTTTGTATTTGCAAACCGACGAAGGCACGGAATTCCTCAACAGACCGTTCCAAGCCTTTCTGAAAGCCCAGAAGGTGTTTTTCTTCCATACGTACAACGAGACCAAGGCTTCCGTGGTGGAAAGGTTCAACAGGACATTCAAAGGCCGCATGTATAAATATTTCACCTATAAGAATACAAGGCGGTACATCGATGTTCTCCCGAAACTTGTGAGTGGTTACAATCGAGCCTATCACCGGAGTATAGAGAGAGCCCCCATTACCGTGACCCAACGCAATGAAGCCCAAGTCCGGCGTGTCTTGTACCCCAGGCCATCGCAGCGAACGTCGAAGGCGGTGTACAAGGTCGGGGACCCTGTACGGATCAGTAAAGTCAAGGGCAAGTTCGAGAAAAGTTACTTGCCCAACTGGAGCGATGAGCACTTCCTGATTAAACGGCGCCTACCCCGACAGCGGCGAGTCTATGAACTGGAAGATCTCCAAGGGGAAACGTTGCTGGCGACGTTTTACGAGACGGAATTACAGCCTGTTGTAAAAACACAGCAAGACTACTACACGGTGGAGCAGATTTTGAAAACGGAACGTCGACGTGGCAAACTGTTTCATTTCGTGAAATGGCAAGGTTGGCCCAGTTCCTTCAATTCCTGGGTCGCGGCCAACCAGGTGAAACGACTATAAAGCCAGACACCACTGCCGTCCTCCTTCATTCCACGTCCGACCACAGTGCTATGGACAAACAGCAGCTGCCTCTGAAGACAGCGTCTCCCAAAACGCGCAAAGCACAAGTGGGCTTTGGGGTGCTATTGCTAACCCTGCTGAGTGTGTTGTACGGAGGTGTGTTTTACGACGTAGCCTATGTCAGCACGTTACTTAACCAACTGAGAGCACCAGCCACCAGTGAAACCGGTCTACAGAGAGCACCAGTCGTATCGAGCCCAGTCACCACCACCACACCCCCTGTACAAGCCACAACGAGTGTAAGCTCCACACCTACACCAAGTACGCCCACTACGTCTGAACACCCACCGGATTTCATCCCTCACAGTGAACCGACAACGACGGCCCACGTTGTACCCACCCCCATCATCATCCCTCGCAGTGAACAGACAACGACGACCGACGTTGTACCCACCACCACTCCAGTTCACTCGTACGAAATTTACAAGAGCGGGTTACCACGACAACGGATACACCTCGAACCATGGACCCTGGGTGGCAGCATCCCTTCACTTGCGTCATCGCAGGACCGACGGGTTCCGGCAAAACGCACTTCGTCAGGAAGCTCCTTCAACACACCGACAGCATGATCACCCCATCCATTGCTCGAGTCGTGTAGTGTTACGGAGAATGGCAGGAAGCGTATGCAGCAATGCCCCATATCACGTTCGTGGAAGGCCTACCCAACCTGGCCAATTTGGAACCCGACACCTTGGTGGTTCTGGATGATCTCATGGCGGAGACGGATGCGCGGGTGACCCAACTCTTTACCAAAGGCAGCCATCATCGACGGCTCAGCATCATCTACATTGTGCAGAATCTGTTCAGTAAAAACAAAGAACATCGGAATATTAGCTGCTGCACCTGGCGAGACAGATGTATCCCGGCCGCACACCGTTTGCGTTGGAAGCCTTTAAAGATGCCACAACCCCTCAGCACGGGTATATGCTCTTCGACCTGAAGCAAGCCACCCCCGACCACCTTCGACTACGGACTGGCATCTTTCCCGGAGAGGCCTACCACGTGTACTTGCAAAAATAATGTAAACACACCCACAGTGGCTCCCCCAGCTGGGGTCTGTGTGTTTGATGATGGGGAATAATAAAAAGAATGAATACCACAGCAGGGTTATGTTCTCTGAGGTAGATAAAAAGAGCAGCGTTGTGGGTTCTAGCATTAGTTGTACAGGATGTCTGCGCGAGTACGGAAGCACGCTCCCACGCTCCGTGTATTGAAGACGGCCCCACCCGAGTTAGTCCGAACCATTGTACGCGATGCGGACCCTGACCTTGTACGCTGTCTGTGCGAGATCGGGTACAACCTGTTAAAAGGCAACGTACCACTGACTCCGGCTCAGAAGACCAAGTTGGCCAAGCATAAGACAGGTCTCCGAACCCTAGTCCACAAGCGGGTCCCTCAAACACAAAAGAAAAAGGTGTTACAGAAAGGCGGCTTTCTCGGGGCCATCTTAGCACCGTTGGCCGCTTCCGTGTTGGGTCCAGTATTGGGTGGACTCTTCGGCCGGCAATGAACCACACGAAAAAAATGGTCCTCGTCGAACCACGGTTCCTGCAAAACCTCCAATCGCCCTACCCTGTCCCACCTACGGTGAAGACCATAAACACCCTCGATGGAGAGATGCAACAGATCTTACAGAGACCGGGGTTAAGCGACAGTGAGAAAGTACAACGGTACAATGAGACGCTTCAGCGGTACATGACGTTCATGGACCAATACAAAACCCTCTCTACCCCAGCAACAGCACCACCACCACCACCACCACCACCACCACGTGACAGACCGCCGACCTCAGCACCGTTCCAACAGCCGCCATTACCAGGGGTAGCCCCCACAGCCCCACAGTGGGTGGAAGACGAAGTGCTGAAGAGTGTACCTGCATCGTTCAAGAAACAAGCTGGTCTGGTATTACAACGGATGAAACAGAATCCTAACATGACTTGGAATGATAAAGGCGAACTCCTGGTACAGAATCAGGTGGTCCCGGGGACCCACATGACGGATTTAGTGAATGATCTGATGCGTCAACGCAGGTCGCACGCCGATCCTCGAGGATGGGAGGTCTTCGCTCAAGGCTTGAAAGACATGCATGTACCACAGGAATTGGTGGGGAACCCCCAGCGCTGGGCCTTTATGCAGCGAACCCAGCAATCGCCGAGTGGCCCACTACTTCTTGGGAAGCCGACTGGGAACCGGAGTCACCCCCCAAAACTCCACCACCACCACAACGGGCACCTTCTTTTCAAACCTTTAAAAAACCACCCTCGATCAGGACACCCCACATCTCCAGAGCCGTGACACGTAGCAAGTCAACGCGACGAACACGACGCCGGACACAACCGCCCAAGGCCTGGAACACCTATTAAAACCAACAGCAGCAGCAGGACAGCTCAGTCGCCATGTTTTACATGACCTTACCCAGTAACAGTTCGCTGGATGTGTTTCCTGACAACACCGTGGCCAAGTACGTCACACAGTTACCGCAACCGTTGCATTTACCTGGACGCTGGGAATGTGGCCTCGTGGATATCCAATACCCTTACTCGTGGTACAACGTGCGAGCCAATGAAGTGTGGTACGAGGTGACCTACGAAGGCAAAAACACCCGACTCACCCTGCCCGAAGGCCAATACGATACCCCCAAGGAGTTCATGGGTGGGCTGTCAAGACTGTTGCATTATAAGGCTCTACGGGAGGTGACGAATACTTCAAAACCCATCAAAGCCTATCCCTTCAAGAATCACGTGGACTTCGATTACAACGCACACAACGACAAGGCAGAGCTTATCGTGACCGGCAAGGCGAGTGTCGTACTGAGTCCTATCCTACAGCAAATGCTGGGTTTCGATCTAAAGACGTTCGCTGGTCCCACCGAACACCATGGCGAGATGCCGATGGATATGAAGTCGGGTATGTACAGACTCTACGTCTACTCGGACGTGGTGGACAACCACATCGTGGGCGATATCAACACACCTCTGTTACGGGTGGTCCCCATTAAAAAGACGTATGGAGGTCAAGTCACCCACAGTTTTACCCACATGCTCTACTTGCCCGTACGACAAACTGACATCAACACGATCACGGTGGATATAAGAGATGACACGGGACGACCGGTGGCATTCGAACGAGGAAAAGTGGTGCTGACACTTCATTTTCGACAAGCACGTGCTCCCCACTTTGCATAATGAAAGTACCTTACGAGTGCGATGCACGCAGCTATGCCGACTATTATGCCCAACAGGCCGGGGGTGGCTTTCCGGTCTTTAGCGGTGCACGCATGCAACGAGGACATGGACTGGGGAACATACTCGGCAGCATCGTCAAAACGTTCCTGCCCTTGGTGACGCGTGGGGTGAAAGCAATGGGCAAACAAGCGGTACGCAGTGGACCGCAAGTGGCCGGTGATGTCTTGGGGGGGTACGGCACCCAAAGAAGCCTTGAAACGGCGGGCCAAAGAAGCGGGAGGCGTCTTGGTGGCCAAAGCACAACACACCGTAGGGAATAAAAGAGCTGCCCCACTGAGACCACGCACCAGTCGACGACCGACCCAGCGACGACGCACATCGAAGAAGACCAAGGATATCTTTTCTTAAAACATGTCCTTGATCCACGCCGAGTCCTGCCCCTCCACCAACAGTGAATTTGATTTGTGGACCGTGCCGCCCACACAGACCAGTGTCGAACAAGGATTATGGGTGGAGCATCTCCCGCTCTCCAGCATCAACGAAACCGGAGCCCATCAGTAATGCGGATACGGCCTATGTGGATTTAGCCCATACATACTTGTATGTGAAAGCCAAGGTGGTCAATGGAGCTGGCACCAGAATCGCTGACCAAGCAACGGTGGGCCCGACGAATCTCTGGCTGCACTCGATGTTTCAGCAGGTGGATATTTTTCTCAGCGACAAACTCATCAGTGACTCCACCAACACGTACCCCTATCGAGCCTACATCGAGACACTGTTGTCGTATGGCGAGAGGCTAAAAAATCTCAGCTGACAACCGCTTTATTCTACAGGGACACGGCCGAGCACATGGACACGGCGGACAATGGGGGATATAACAAACGGAAGGCTTTCACGGCGAACAGTGCCTCGGTGGATATGATGGGTCGACTGCATGCAGACATGTTCATGCAAGACCGGTACCTCTTGAACAAGATCCCCATCAAAATCCGACTGATACGGGCGCCTCCGACCTTCGCCTTGATGGCCACTAACGTAGAGGGGCATGCAGCGGACTATAAGATTGTCATCCAAGACGCAGTCCTGTATGTCCGAAAAGTGAAACCGAATCCAGCCGTTGAATTGGGACACATGAAAGCCTTGGAAACAAAACCAGCCCAGTACCCTATCCGACGTGTACAAACCAAAGTGTTCTCTGTGCCTGCTGGAAATATGGGCGCCAACAAAGAAAACCTGTTCCTGGGGGAACTACCGAAGCGATTGATCCTGCCCTGTGTGGAAAATACCAGTTTCAGCGGAGCCTACCCAGAGAATCCGTTTGACTTTCAACATTTCGGCATCAATTTTGTGGCCCTGCATGTGGATGGACAACAGGTGCCAGCCACGGCCTTAACACCGAACTTCGAGCCTATCAGAGCCTGTTTACAGCCACCGGTCAAATCAACCAGGACGAAGGGAATATGATCAGTCGGGAGGACTACGCGAACGGATACACGTTGTTCTGTTTCGATCTGACCCCACCTTAGAGAACGACCATCAGCTGGCCCTGGCCAAGCAAGGCAGCTTACGGTTGGAAATCCACTTTGCACGAGCCCTGGCGACCACCGTCAATGTGATCTGCTACGCCGAGTTTGACAACATCATTCAAGTGGACAAGGAGCGCAACGTCCTGTGTGACTTCTCCACCTAACATGGATACAGACCAGATAACCACCGTGCTGGAGAATGACCCAGAGACACGTAGGGTCTTTCAAGGGGTGTTCGCCCGAGATGTGTTTCCATTAGACCGTATGTATCCGGCTGCTTACGTTCTCAACACGGACCCGATGGATCGACCCGGTGAACACTGGGTGGCAGTGTACTTGACAGAACAGCAGGGGAAATACTTTGACCCGTACGGCCTGCCACCCCTCCATCCCGATTTAACAGACTTCATGGATCAAGGCACAGAGACGTGGTGTTGGAACAGTCAAACGTTGCAAAGCCTGACCAGTGGCGTGTGCGGACAATATTGCTTGTTTTACCTGTACCATCGATGCCGGGGAAGGACCTTATCTACCATCGTACAGATGTTTGACGAGTACCCCAAGGCCGATGACCGCGATGTACTCGTCTATGACTGGGCCGCCCATCATTTCAATGTACAAGCCCCGTTCTGGGCTTAAGTTAATGACAAGCCCCTTGTTCTGGGCTTAAGTTTACAAGCCCCTTGTTGTGGGCTTCAATGTGCAAGCCCCTTGTTCTGGGCTTCAATTAATTACAAGCCCCTTGTTCTGGGCTTCAGTTTTCACGTGGTTATTCTCACGTTGTTTTTGTTCATTGAATAACAAAAATGAGATCTCACCAAAAAACCCTGTCTTGTGTGTTTTATTCATAATTCATCAATGCCCAATGTGGAGATTCAGTCAAACTGAAATCAGTGGTGTACGATGGGGCCAAAATGTAACCCATCAAGGCTAGAATGCAAGAGCACTATAGTAAAATAGAGAGCCAATGAAATCAGCCCACAGACCAAGTACGTGTTTTGGTCTAGGTTTGGAGCGGGCATTTCATTGAGGTGCGTGTATACGGTGAGTGAAGACTCGTCCAACACGTATAGATTATGTGTATGACTATAAGTTCTAGGTAACCCATCAAGGTTAGAATGCAAGAGCACTACAGTAAAAATAGAGAGCCAATGAAATCAGCCTACAGACCAAGTACGTGTTTTTGGTCTAGGTTTGGAGCGGGCATTTCATTGAGGTACGTGTATACGGTGAGTGAAGAGACTCGTCCAACACGTATAGATTATTACTATAAATTCTATGAGCATAATGCATGAAACTGGCTTTGAACACCGTATTAGCCAATCAGTGGCCTAGAATGGAGCCAAAGGTAACCCATCCATGTCCAGAAAACATTACCCGGGTGTACAAGAACTCAGATGTAGGCGCGGACGTCAGCGAAAGCACACCGTGAGTACCCCAATTCGATTGGCTGATTGTTCGACCGCTGATTGGTTCTTTTTCTCGACCGCTGATTGGCTCTTTTTTCTCGACCGCTGATTGGTCCAAATGGACCTGCCCATCCTTCCCAGGTTCATTTACAATCCTTTTTTGTGCTCAAGCTCTGACTATAGCGATGCCGCAACATTGTCTCATTGGACATTGGACCGTTTGACCTGGAGGTGACCCTTTGACCTTTTGACCCGCGTCCGCGCGGGCACTGCCGGAGATGACGCGCACTTCCGGAGAACTCGCGCGCGCGATCGCGCTGGGGGGCCGGGGCGAGCTGCGGCGGGAAAACACCCCGGCGGTTGAACATACGGACGTCTAAGAGGAAACATTGGAACTCTTCTATGTTTGGAGGTAGTTTTAGTGAAAAACCCGGAAGTGACGTCACAACCCCCACGTGACCTGCGCAGCAGAATGGATACGACACCCTAGTGTAACTCCCTCACCTAGGCTTCACATGGATACCTCACTCGATCCCATCGACCCACTAGGGGCCCACCTACACCCCAACACGTCTATTTCTATACTACGGCCAGACTGCGCATGCGCAGAATATCGCTAGTTCAACCCCACACCCAGCCCATCAGATGCCCCTTCACGAATGCTTCACTTTGATACCTCATACGACTCCATTGGCCCATTCGTGGCTCCCCTAGCTCCAACACGTCTAGCGGGACCCATACAGGGTCCAGTTTTCGACACTAGGTGACCACATCCCGACAAAAATGGCCAGTTTTCGACACCGGATGTGCCGCCATCTTGAACATACGTGCCGACATCTTGGATATGTCCCATAATGCACCGGGTCAAAATACTCGCTTCTGATTGGACAAGAGCTCCGTGGCGGATTTGAAATACTCGCTTCTGATTGGACGAGAGCTCCGCATTGCATCTGCGCATGCGCAGAATGATATTCCTACCGCACAGCCAACCCATCAAATGCCCCTTCACCTAGGCTTCACTTGGATACCTCACTCGACCCCATTGGACCATTAGGGGCTCCCCTACATCCCAAAACGTCTATGCGCATGCGCAGAATGACGCTATGTCAACCCCACTAGTCCAGTCAGATGCCCCTTCACCTAGGCTTCACTTTGATACCTTACTCCACCCCACTGGACCATTATTGGCTTCGCTAGCTCCAACAAGGCTATTTCCATACCCTTGGGCCACCGCGCATGCGCAGAATGACGCTAGTTCAACCCCACTAGTCCAGTCAGATGCCCCTTCACCTAGGCTTCACTTGGATACCTCACTCGACCCCACTGGACCAGTAGTAACTCCCCTAGCTCCAACACGGCTATTTCCATACCCTTGGGCCACCGCGCATGCGCAGAATGACGCTATTTCAAACCCACTAGTCCAGTCAGATGCCCCTTGACCTAGGCTTCACTTGGATACCTCACTCGACCCCATTGGACCATGAGTAACTCCCCTACATGCCAACACGGCTATGTTCATACCCTTGGGCCACCGCGCATGCGCAGAATGACGCTAGTTCAAACCCACTAGTCCAGTCAGATGCCCCCTCACCTAGGCTTCACTTTGATACCTCACTCGACCCCACTGGACCAGTAGTAACTCCCTAGCTCCAACACGGCTATTTCCATACCCTTGGGCCACCGCGCATGCGCAGAATGACGCTAGTTCAACCCCACACCCAGCCCATCAGATGCCCCCTCACCTAGGCTTCACGTTGATACATCACTCGACCCCACTGGACCAGTAGTAACTCCCCTAGCTCCAAAACGGCTATTTCCATATCCTTGGGCCACACGAGTTGTCTCCCTTGCGCCAGTGTGTGCAGATGGCGCTAGGATCGACGCCGTGATGTGGAAAGGGCGTCCCCACACCATCCTGGAGCCGCCATTTTGTTTGTTGATTTTCTGCGGAGATACACGGGACAATAAACGCTCGACCCTAGGGTGGTACAGATGCTAGACTGATCCTATTAACATGGTACAACACCTATAGATTATGTTTATTATTATTATATGGCTTAGGGTTTTTTTTGAGGGTAATGTGAGGGTTTTTTCTCCCCGTGACCTCCCCACCGCCTCGTTTGCTCCCTTGCGCCGCCATTTTGAACCCACCACCACCACCCACAGGCCGCCATTTTGAACCCACCACCACCACCCACAGGCCGCCATTTTGA
>JAVTVY010025244.1:0-10564 GCA_036873755.1 Hanleya hanleyi
ATGGCCCCGGTCTAATTTCATAATACGATAGACTGCCCTTGTTCTGCTACATCATAATTCTTCCTGTTTTCTTAATAGCTTATATCTATAATGCCATCCTATTCAGCATTATCAACGCTGCAAACGAGTACGTACAAATCGAGTGCTGGCTTCGTCTACACGCTGATCGGGATCATGTAGTAAAGTTTGTCCTGCCTCAGTTATGCACCTTGGGTGTGACTAAAAATCGGGACTCATTTACGGGAAGAAAATCTGACAAAAAACGGTTAGGTTAATATCCCCTTTTTTTGCCTTTTTAAGTTGAGACCGGACCAGGGAACGTGAGTAAGAAGTTTAATTGAAATCGCTCTTACAGATTTTTCTGGAAATTGAGCCGAATTTGACCATTTTTCGACATTTTTAAGGGTTTTTTTAGGAAAAATGAAGCAAGCATGGAGGAGAATGTTCGAGTTAAATTTTTCTATAACATAGCAGTGTTATATCTTAAAATAATAGTTTCATCATGCTCTTTCAGAAAATATATATATAAGTGATTTGGGTTGAAGGTTTTGCGACAACTGGTGGCCTAAAAACGGACCCATAGTCTATTCCATGCCGAATAAAAGAATCTCCGGAGTGCACCCTTAAGGCATAATAGTGGAGTCTATGCATCTTAATGTAGACTCCGTTACGGAGCGGAGATGTATCATTACGCCAGATTGTTTAATTTTGACTGCCTAGTTATACCTGAAGCGCTATTTTCGGAAGCAGGTGGAAAGAAGACCAGGGGTTCGATTAAAATAATCCACAGTGTGTCCATTAGTATACAATTGAGGTTACTGCATACTGTATTCCATACAGGAGTTATCTCCCCCTGGACTGAGATTTCGGTGGATATTATGGCAGAACGAGGTCCTATCTGAATGATATAAATTTGCCAGTGTAATTTTCTTTACAAGAGAACCCATTTACAGTCCATAAAGGATGGAATGGATGTATATTATTATGGTTTTACAAATTATTTCTCAAGTTTCTGAAGTATTTCCCATGTTTCTAAGAAAAAATTGAGTGCAAAATTACCAATAATTTGACCTGGTTACATCGCTTATTTGCATTTTCCCGCGTTTCTGCTATCATTGGAAAGCGGAAAAGTAACCACGGCCTTCATATTGCCGAATGGATGACCATTATTAAGAAGAAATAGGTTAATTTTGAGTTTTGTTCTCGAAAATCCTGCTAGAATTGACAAAAGTGATCAAAACAAAGATGGGGTAGGGGGAAAGTTATCGGTCGGATTTCCGTATAACTGGCAAGTGTTGTATACCGCCATACTCGCAAACACTCTGAGATTACGATACATGTGAATAATTAATTTCGTAAAAAACATCCTGCCCCTTAAGGTGGCCCTCCGCAGTTTCGTAGTAATGGCCCCTCTCTAATTTCATAATACGATAGACTGCCCTTGTTCTGCTACATCATAATTCTTCTTGTCTTCTTAATGGCTTATATCTATAATGCCATCCTATTCAGCATTATCAACGCTGCAAACGAGTACGTACAAATCGAGTGCTGGCTTCGTCTACACGCTGATCGGGATCATGGAGTAAAGTTTGTCCTGCCTCAGTTATGCCCCTTGGGTGTGCCTAAAAATCGGGACTCATTTACGGGAAGAAAATCGGACAAAAAACGGTTAGGTTAACATCCCCTTTTTTTTGCCTTTTTAAGTTGAGACCGGACCAGGGAACGTGAGTAAGAAGTTTAATTGAAATCGCTCTTACAAATTTTTTGGAAATTGAGCCGAATTTGACCATTTTTCGACATTTTTAAGGGGTTTTCTAGGAAAAATGAAGCAAGCATGGAGGAGAATGTTCGAGTTTAATTTTTCTATAACATAGCAGTGTATATCTTAAAATAATAGTTTCATCATGCTCTTTCAGAAAATATATACATATAAGTGATTTGGGTTGAAGGTTTTGCGACAACTGGGGGCCGAAAAACGGACCCATAGTCTATTCCATGCCGAATAAAAGAATCTCCGGAGTGCACCCTTTAAGGCATAATAGTGGAGTCTATGCATTATCTTAATGTAGACTCCGTTACGGAGCGGAGATGTATCATTACGCCAGATTGTTTAATTTTGGCTGCCTAGTTATACCTGAAGCGCTATTTTCGGAAGCAGGTGGAAAGAAGACCAGGAGTTCGATTAAAATAATCCACAGTGTGTCCATTGGTATACAATTGAGGTTACTGCATACTGTATTCCATACAGGAGTTATCTCCCCCTGGACTGAGATTTCGGTGGATATTATGGCAGAACGAGATCCTATCAGAATGATATAAATTTGCCAGTGTAAATTTTCTTTACAAGAGAACCCATTTACAGTCCATAAAGGATGGAATGGATGTATATTATTATGGTTTTACACCCAGCCCATCAGATGCCCCTTCACGAATGCTTCACTTTGATACCTCTCTCGACCCCATTGGACCATTAGGGGCTCCCCTACATCCCAAAACGGCTATTTTTCATACCCTTGGGCCACCGCGCATGCAGAATGCCGATATTTCAGCCCCCGCGCCCAGCCCATCAGATGCTCCTTCACGAATGCTTCACTTTGATACCTCACTCGACCCCATTGGACTATCAGTGGCTCCCCTAGCTCCAAAACGTCTATTTTCATACCCTTCGGCCACCGCGCATGCACAGAATGCCGATATTTCAACCCCACACCCAGCTCATCAGATGCCCCTTCACGAATGCTTCACTTTGATACCTCACTCGACCCCATCGGACCATTTTATCTAGGGACTACTTTTTCTCCGCGAAAGCTTTTTCCCGCGACCGAATCACCGCCAAAACCGCTGCCGGTTTTTTCTATAACATAGCAGTGTTATATCTTAAAATAATAGTTTCATCATGCTCTTTCAGAAAATATATACATATAAGTGATTTGGGTTGAAAGTTTTACGACAACTGGTGGCCGAAAAACGGACCCATAGTCTATTCCATGCCCAATGGAAGAATCTCTGGAGTGCACCCTTTAAAGCATAATAGTGGAGTCTATGCATTATCTTAATGTAGACTCCGTTACGGAGCGGAGATGTGTCATTACGCCAGATTGTTTAATTTTGACTACCTAGTTACACCTGAAGCGCTATTTTCGGAAGCAGGTGGAAAGAAGACCAGGAGTTCGATTAAAATAATCCACAGTGTGTCCATTAGTATACTATTGAGGTTACTGCTTACTGTATTCCATACAGGAGTTATCTCCCCCTGGAATGAGATTTCGGTGGATATTATGGCAGAACGAGGTCCTATCAGAATGATATAAATTTGCCAGTGTAAATTTTCTTTACCAGAGAACCCATTTACAGTCCATAAAGGATGGAATGGATGTATATTATTATGGTTTTACGAATTATTTCTCAAGTTTCTGAAGTATTTTCCATGTTTCTAGGAGAAAATTTAGTGCAAAATTACCAATAATTTGACTTGGTTACATCTCTTATTTGCATTTTCCCGCGTTTCTGCTATCGTCGGAAAGCGGAAAAGCAAACACGGCCTTCATATTGCCGAATGGATGACCATTATTAAGAAGAAATAGGTTAATTTTGAGTTCTGTTCACGAAAATCCTGCTAGAATTGGCAAAAGTGATCAAAACAAAGATGGGGTAGGGGGAAAGTTATCGGTCGGATTTCCCAAAATAATATGTATAACTGGCAAGTGTTGTATACCGCCATACTCGCAAACACTCTGAGATTACGATACATGTGAATAATTAATTTCGTAAAAAACATCCTGCCCCTTAAGGTGGCCCTCCACAGTTTCGTAGTAATGGCCTCTCTCTAATTTCATAATACGATAGACTGCCCTTGTTCTGCTACATCATAATTCTTCTTGTCTTCTTAATAGCTTATATCTATAATGCCATCCTATTCAGCATTATCAACGCTGCAAACGAGTACGTACAAATCGAGTGCTGGCTTCGTCTACATGCTGATCGGGATCATGGAGTAAAGTTATTATAGGTGTGCCTAAAAATCGGGACTCATTTACGGGAAGAAAATCTGACAAAAAACGGGCAGGTTGACACCCACTTTTGTTTGCCTTTTTAAGTTGAGACCGGACCAAGGAACGTGAGTAAGAAGTTTAATTGAAATCGCTCTTACAGATTTTTCTGGAAATTGAGCCGAATTTGACCATTTTTCGACATTTTAAGGGGTTTTCTAGGAAAAATGAAGCAAGCATGGAGAAGAATGTTCGAGTTTAAACTTTCTATAACATCGCAGTGGTATATCTTAAAATAATAGTTTCATCGTGCTCTTTCAGAAAATATATACATATAAGTGATTTGGGTTGAAAGTTTTACGACAACTGGTGGCCAAAAAACGGACCCATAGTCTATTCCATGCCGAATGGAATAATCTCTGGAGTGCACCCAAAGATCACCTATATATACTACTCCCGTGTATACAGGGGATGATGATCACAACATCGATTATGGTATTTTTGTCGGGTTTATCAAGGGTAAACCCTACATTAGTATCACTCTTGTTTTTCTTTTTTCTTCTGCACATGTGTAGTTTTGATCTCCTGCCCGGAGACTGTTCTCATTTGATGCCCCTTACAACATTCATAAAAAAGTATCGTTCTTCTGTCTGACAGTCATAAACATATTTACAATGCACGGTAGCTTGTGCATTTAACTGGATAATGTGAACATTATCGCAGTAAAGTTGATCTTACCAATTTCTTTTAAAATTTGCCTTTCCATTCTATTTTATCCGGTATCATTTGTTACGGCGGGAAGGGTCATTCTCCACGGTCCATTCCCCACACCCGATGTTGATCAGATCTATCGTTGTTCAGATCAGGCAGTTCGTCTTTGAGCATTGATTGTGGTTAAGTTTATTATTTATCACAGATGAGTTCTTTTCAAAAGCTTACTTCTCTATAATGTAGACAAATTCGTAATTATCTGATAATCAAAGTTGTGCGTCAACAACCTGACTGTGTGGGGAGTGATAGCACACCGACACTGGCGACAGTGACCGTCCAGTCTTGAAGAAGATTTTTTTTGCAGGAAATAAATGACGGTGGAGTTGATATATCTGGGGGTGTTAAAAGCGAAACAGTAGTAGTATACAGCGCGCAAGATAAGTCAGTTTCCCCCCGGATGTAGAGGTCATAGAGGTCAATTTGTGTGTTTTGACGTCACAATTGAGGGGGTGCGCATGCGTGATGAGGGGACGTGGCCTGTGTGGTGGGAGGTGGGACAAGATGGCGGTCCGTTTTTGTGTTGTGTGGGAGGTGGGACAAGATGGCGGCCTGTTTGTGTGTCGTGTGGGAGGTGGGACAAGATGGCGGCCTGTTTGTGTGTCGTGTGGGAGGTGGGACAAGATGGCGGCCTGTTTGTGTGTCGTGTGGGAGGTGGGACAAGATGGCGGCTGTGACGCTAAACCTAATAATTCTCTCTCTCTCTCTCACCAAAGGTCAATGAGTGCATAGTTCCGGCAGAAAAAAAAAAAGTTCCGGCAAAAAAAAAAAAAAAATGTATTCATGCGCGGTGATGCGGTTTGGCCGTGGTTTTGGCGGTGATTCGGTCTCGGGAAAAAGCTTCCGCGGAGAAAAAGTAGTCCCTAGATAAAATGGTCCGATTGGGTCGAGTGAGGTATCAAAGTGAAGCTTATGTGAAGGGGCATCTAATGGGCTGGGTGTGGGGTTGAACTATCGGCCTTCTGCGCATGCGCGGTGGCCGAAGGGTATGAAAATAGCCGTGTTGGAGCTAGGGAAGCCCCTAAGGGTCCGATGGGGTCGAGTGAGGTATCAAAGTGAAGCTTATGTGAAGGGGCATCTAATGGGCTGGGTGTGGGGTTGAACTATCGGCATTCTGCGCATGCGCGGTGGCCGAAGGGTATGGAAATAGACGTTTTGGAGCTAGGGGAGCCCCTAATGGACCAATGGGGTCGAGTGAGGTATCGATGTGAAGCATTCGTGAAGGGGCATCTGATGGGCTGGGTGTGGGGTTGAACTATCGGCCTTCTGCGCATGCGCGGCGGCCGAAGGGTATGAAAATAGCCTTTTTGGAGCTAGGGGAGCCCTAGTGGACCGATGGGGTCGAGTGAGGTATCAAAGTGAAGCATTCATGAAGGGGCATCTAATGGGCTGGGTGTGGGGTTGACATATCGGCCTTCTGCGCATGCGCGGCGGCCGAAGGGTATGAAAATAGCTTTTTGGAGCTAGGGGAGCCCCTAGTGGATCGATGGGGTCGAGTGAGGTATCAAAGTGAAGCATTCATGAAGGGGCATCTAATGGGTTGGGTGTGGGGTTGAACTATCGGCCTTCTGCGCATGCGCGGTGGCCGAAGGGTATGAAAATAGCCTTTTTGGAGCTAGGGGAGCCCCTAGTGGACCGATGGGGTCGAGTGAGGTAACAATGTGAAGCATTCATGAAGGGGCATCTAATGGACTGGGTGTGGGTTGAAATAGCGGCATTCTGCGCATGCGCGGTGGCCCAAGGGTATGCAAATAGCCGTGTTGGAGCTAGGGGAGCTACTAATGGTCCAATGGGGTCGAGTGAGGTATCAAAGTGAAGCCTAGGTGAAGAGGCATTCAGGCAATGGGGTGGGTGCATGTAAAGTTTTTCCTGAAAAAAAAAAAACGGAAAACGGACTTTATCGAAAAACCTGGGAAAATGCCTATATGGGGTATGAGGGGTATATAGGTCGACGGGCTTAACGGGGCTTGTCTATCAATAGAGTTATCTCCCCCTAGTTCCAGGGTGGGTGTATGTAAAAATTTTCCTGAAAAAATACGGAATACGGACTTTATCCTAAATTACGGGAAAATGCCTATATGGGGTATGGGAGGTATAGGACCATCCTGGGAAACGTACTTCTATACATTTGCGGTAGGGTTGTGGGGTCTCGTTTTACTCGTCTCGTCATTTAGAACAAAGTGGACATTTTCGGGCAGTACATGAAGGTATTTGGGATCGAGATGTGCTATTCACGGTTCGAATGCGTCCTGGAAGGTGTCATCTTGTAGTTCTCGGGGTGTACATTCCGATTTGAGGGATGTTCGCGTCATCTGTGACGTCATCGGTACGAGTAGTAGCGAAAGTGGACATTTTCGGGCAGTACATGAAGGTATTTGGGGTCGAGATGGGCTATTCACGGTTCGAATGCGTCCTGGAAGGTGTCATCTTGTAGTTCTCGGGGTGTACATTCCGATTTGAGGGATGTCCGCGTCATCTGTGACGTCATCGGTGACGTCATCGGTACGAGTAGTAGCGAAAGTGGACATTTTCGGGCAGTACATGAAGGTATTTGGAATCGAGATGGGCTATTCACGGTTCGAATGCGTCCTCGAAGGTGTCATCTTGTAGTTCTCGGGGTGTACATTCCGATTTGAGGGATGTTCGCGTCATCTGTGACGTCATCGGTGACGTCATCGGTACGAGTAGTAGCGAAAGTGGCCATTTTCGGGCGGTACATGAAGGTATTTGGGGTCGAGATGGTGCGGTAGGAATATCATTCTGCGCATGCGCAGACGCAATGCGGAGCTCTTGTCCAATCAGAAGCGAGTATTTCAAATCCGTCACAGAGCTCTCAGCCAATCAGAAGCGAGTATTTTGACCCGGTGCATTATGGGCCATATCCAAGATGGCGGCACGTATGTTCAAGATGGCGGCACATCCGGTGTCGAAAACTGGCCATTCCGTCGGGATGTGGTCACCTAGTGTCGAAAACTGGTCCTTGTATGGGTCCTGCTAGACGTTTTGACGCCATGATATAGACCGGAGAGAGAGAGAAAACAACAACAACAAGGATGACACATGAGGGAACAACAACAACAACAAGTTTTTTTTCATATAGTTTATTTTCCCCTCCATCATAACATACCCACGCTGGGGGAGCCGCGTTGGGTATGTTTACAATTCAAGAAAGACTCTTGTCCAATCAGAGACCGCCATTTGCATCTGTCCTATTCATTCCTGTCCGTTAGATGTATTCTTGTTCAATCAGAAGTCGCCATTTCAGAGAGTTCCTTCTTCGGTCATGTTCATTCTGAACCGTTTATTCTAATCATCGTCGGCCAGGCCTGGATATTCTTCGGGCAGCATGTCCTGAAACAGTTGTTTGCGCATTTTGATCGCATTTTCCAGGGACTCGGTGGGTGGTAAACCCATATCCTCTTCCAAGTGACGCTTGGTCTTCATGATGGACCTGTGCGTGGGGTCCCCTTTCATTTCAAGCGGTAGTAAGGTATACTGTTCATAGATCGCCATGGCTGTTTTCCTGATGCGGGGGCGCATTTGAGTGTACGTCTGTTGTAAATTATCCTCTCCGGCGTCCTCGATCGCTTCAGCGTGAGTATTGATAGCTGCTGTCACAATACGATCCCAGAAGGTAGGTTCTGCCTCACTTTCCTGGGATGAAGGCTGATTCTCTGAGGTCAAGCTCTCCATATCAGTAGATAGACTGTCAGCCATCTTGGATTCGGTATCAGTCGATGCACTCTCATCAATCTCTGTATCAGTATCTGCCTCAACAGGCTCCTCGGCGTCTTCAGTCCCATGTATATTTTTCTGGTGTCGCATCATATCGTAATGTCTGGTGAACGTGCGTTCACACTCAGAACAAGTATAAGCCATGTTGACGGTTGAACGACGACTGTGCGTGTTTTGGGAATACGCTCGCTTTTATAGACAGTAACGCCCATCAACGCTTAGCTCAACGCTTAGCTCAACGCTTCAACGCCCTGGTGAATTAGCTCAGAAGCTCTGATTTCATGGAATTGACACCAATTCATCGAAATGCAGTGACGCCCGTCAACGCCCGTCGTTACGCCTTAGCGCTCGTCTCAACGCTTTAACACACTTTCTTAATGCTTTAACGTTGTTTAATGATGCGTTCGAACAAATGTTTCTTTTGTGCTATTGCTCTGACATACGCCGCTTTCCAGTTCACGCCCGAGGTTTTCAACATCGACGCTGTTCTTTCAATTTCCATATGGACTGGGTCCTTATCCAACAATTTCATATGGGTCAGTAAGTCGACATACTGCTGACGTAAAGCCCGTCGTAGTCTGGGTGCCCATCTGTTATGGGCTAAAATTGCAGCTTCCTCTTTCGAATACCCTTTGCGTTGAAACTTGTTTCCTGTGGCCTCCAACATCCCGCCCATCTCGGCGTCCATACTTTCTTTGAAAAAATCCTTCCATAGCCTCGAGTTCACATTATGTTCTTCAACCTCGGGTTGGGCCTTCACGGTTGGGTGATATTCCAGGACTGATGGTATGAAGCGGGCCCGCTGTATGGGGGTGGGCTTCTGCTGCTGCTCTGCCAGGAGTGCACTCGGCGGATGGTGTAGGGGTATAGGCCGTTGTGGTGATTCCTCGCCGGGTAACAGGTGGGTCGTCAGCCGACGATCTTCGGGGTATGGGCTTTTAAATCTACGAACAGGTAGCCGTACGGACGAATTGTCGCTTCTTGAAACGCCCACATAAAATGGTCAATGTTCTGAGGATAAATTAGACTACCAAACACACGGATTTGTGCTCTATCAATGGGATTGGAGAACAACACAAAGTATTGGCAGTTCAAGGCAATATCTCTGGACGCCTTCCCTTGAGAAAAGAGATTCTGAGTCAAATAGATGACGGACAGATTTCGATGATGGGACCCTTTGGTGAATAGGTCGGCGATTTTCGAATTGTCCTTGGCCGCACTCATCAGATCATCGAGCACTACCACGTTGGTCTGCTCGGAATCGAAGTAATAGGGTTCGTCTATGTCGTGAGGAATTCCTGGAACAAAGCTCACATTCTGTAGTCGTGCAGTTTCGTAGGCAGGCTGCCATTGGCTATAACACCAAACAACACGTGTCGGAGCTGGGGTTGCCACACCTTCCTCTAAGAACTTCATCACCCAGGACGTCTTTCCACACCCCGTAGGGCCGCTCACCGTCATCGTATAAGGGTGCTCTAATACTGTCGTGTCGCGGAGCGGTGGAAACCTTTGCGCGCCGGGGTCAAAGGTCAGTTCCGGTCACCTTTAGCGACGTACACCAAACAGAAGTGAGTATTTAAAATCCGTCACAGAGCTCTCGTCCAATCAGAAGCGAGTATTTTGACCCGGTGCATTATGGGACATATCCAAGATGGCGGTTCCAAAATGACGGATCCAACATGGCGGCTCCAAAATGCGCCGGGGTCAAAGGTCAGTTCCGGTCACGTGAACGGAAGCGGAAGTGACCTCCGGAGCTCCGGAGCTCCGGAGCTCCGAGTTCTCTTGTAGCAACGCCCGTCAACGCCCGGTGGTGGCGTCGGAGCTCCGGAGCTCCGAGTTCCATGAGCTCCGGAGCTCCAAGAGCTCTGCGAGCTCGGAGCTCTTGCATATAAACACACACATGCATCTGTGAAAGCTTCATTATACGCCTGGTGTCCGTGGAGATGAGAGCCATGGTTTACGCATGTCACTTGTGTTCGAAGTCATTTTCCACGCCATTTAATCTACGTAGACATATACAGCGAAGCCATCTCAAGGAACGGAGTCCCGATAACGTGCAAATTCAAAGTACG
>JAVTVY010025245.1:0-101997 GCA_036873755.1 Hanleya hanleyi
ACAATTCGAGACGGAGAACAACAAGAAGATCCCAGACGGATTCGCTCGAGCGGAGAAGACGACGAACATGTTACAATCATTACGAGCTTGCAGCGTGTTGCTGAAGCTCAGATTGCTGAAGCTTTGAGGATGAGAGGCGCACAACAAGATAGAGAAATAAGGGACGCTGTGCAGGAAGAGGATGATGATGATGATGAAACAGACGATGAAGATGTACACGGAGAGTTGGAGTGGTTTAACAGTAGTAGACCCCCAGCAACTACAGCTTCGACTCAGGCGGCTACCACAACGACGGCTACCACAGCGACCGAAACAGGAATGACAACCCCATCACCAGAGATCAGCCGCCTGAGCCAACAAATTGACGAATTAGAAGACGAACAGACTAAACTACGCCTACAACTGGCTAGGGAACAGAAGAGATCAACCTGTACCGTGTGTCAAGACGATGAGACGATGTACACCTTTTTTCCTTGTGGCCACCTGTGCCTATGTGGTGTATGCGTGCTAAGCTTAACATGCATAGCGGGCTCGTGCCAGTGCGCAGAGACAGAGGAGCTTCATTTGAAGATACGATGCCCTGTGTGTCGGGGATGGGTATCAGGCATCAAAAAAATATTCCGGTCGTAACAGTGTGATGACCAGCCCGCTGTTCTTTCCAAAGGCCCTTATTAGGGCCACCTAATTACACGCGAAATGGGGGAAACTTTCTAACTAAAAGCACAAAACACCAGCTCCCACACCAATACCCCTTTGCATAGAGTGAACAGTAACACACATTTGAATTTCTAATATTTATTAACACAGTAGAATGAACATAAGGTATTCACCACAGTAGACTCTTGGTGTTGAATTTTTCTAATACAATTATACGCTGTGAAGGCGCTTAAATGAACATAGAATGAACATAGAATGTAGGAATACGGTGATGTCTGAATGTTCAATATTTATGCAACAAGACTTGTGTGAAATGTTCAATATTTATGCAACAAGACTTGTTTGAACTCGTCATTGTCTTTCTGCCCCTGGTGCACGTATATGAAGGTGGCAATCTGTTCATGTGGAATTCTGGGTGGACAGGCAGCTTGCAATGCCTCGGCAATTTGCACCTCGTTAACGGCGTGTAGTCCCTCAGTCTCCAGCGCGTCTGATGGTATACTATTGTCCATACACGTATGCGTGTTGAAGAGACCGTTCTTGTTCTGACAGCCTGCACATTGCTGGATACGCAAGTGTTGAATGCGGGGTCTGAGATGACCCAGGAATGTGTCGATGTACTTCTTATAAATATACTGAGTCACCTGGTCAGAGAGGACTTCATGAATTTCACCTGTGAGACTCTCCAGCTTCCGCCACGCAGGTATTTGCAGGGTGACACCCTGAGGTAAAGGAATACGCGTATCTTCCATTTACGAATATGCACCAGCAGCATGTTGTTGAACATAGAACAGGTGAGGAAGATGTCGTCACCCACATAGAATTTCGCTTCGTCGCTCCCCTGGTGGTCAATGACCGCATCGACGGCGTAATAAATGGCCTGTACTCTTATCCAGGTGTCCAACGTCAAGGCGATATGCTTAGGTGTTTTGTCGTCCCAGGCCGGTGCGTTAAAATGCACTTGCTCTTCTTTGACGCTCACAGTTAAATAGGGAGAGAGCTCCCAAGTGTTCGTCTGGGCCGCCTGGTAGGCCTGCTGGATAATGTCATTGATCTCCTGCACAGACATAGGAAGTAGCACCTCTTCCTTCGCTTGCTCAAGCACTTGCTGGGGCACTGGCTGAAGCACTTGCTGAGGTATTTCTAAAGGTGTTAGTCTGGGACGTTTGGCAGGTGGACCGGACTCTTCGTGGGTACGTTTGGTACCTGTACGCCCTTCGGCGATGTCCATGTCCATGACTAAGATATTATCTTCTGAATCCTGGGCTTGAAGTAGACCTGCTATTCCTTCATTTCCCGTCTTCTTCAGCGCCTCCACGAAGGCTTGAAATGCTAAGGAGCCACGGCATGGTATGAGGTCGATGAGGGCTCTGTTTCGTGCCATATAGGTCTTCTCCGCCATGATATCTACCCCCATGTGTTTAGTGATTATGTTTTCCACCATGAGCAGATCACATATATCGGCCACATGCTGCATCTCATCAACGATATGGATACGGTGCTGCAGAAGCTTAGCTCGGTGGGATGACTCCATGACTGTTGGCTCTGGCTGGTCAGGTCAGTAGCTGCTATGGTGAGATAGGCTGGTGAAGTTGCACTGGTGAGGCAGGCTCAGGCTGGTGAGGCTCAGGCAAGTAGCTCCTGTCGTCAGAGTGGTTTAGGCTGGTCAGGTAGGCTGGTCAGGCAGGCTGGTCAGGTAGCTCCGATCGGCAGGCCAATGAATGCAGCAATCCCCTAAAAATTTCCACTTTTATACGTTTTTTCGTGACATTCGTGTCTTTTCGGTGACCTCCGTGTGTCTTCGGTCCCCTCCGTGTCTTTTCGGTGACCTCCGTGACATCTTCGGGCACCTCCGTGTCTCTTCGGGGATCTCCGTGACATCTTCGGTGACCTCCGTGTCTCTTCGGGCACCTCCGTGACATCTTCGGTGCCCTCCGTGTCTCTTCGGCCACCTCCGTGACATCTTCGGGCACCTCCGTGTCTCAAAGACACGAAAAATACGGACCTCACCGAAAAGACACGGACCTCACCGAAGAGACACGGACCTGACCGAAGAGACACGGAGGTGAACGACATTGTGGAAAAACCCCACAGACAGGTCAGTACATGTCCTATCATGTTCTGAAGATGGCGGACCTCACCGAAAAGACACGGACGTCACCGAAAAGACACGGAGGTGAACGACATTGTAGAAAAACCCCACAGACAGGTCAGTACATATCCTATCATGTTCACAGGTCACGCTCCATTCACCCAAACCGGAAGTGACGTCATACGGGACTGGTGGCGCCCCCTGGCGGAAGCAGGGAACCAAGAGTTAACTCCCTGGAAAATGTTGCTTGAAATCCTCTTATACTACTACTCTGGTCTACTGATTTTCCGCGACGTCATCAATTCGAGGGAGATTGCCAACCCGTTTTGAAAAAGTCTGATACATCATCAGTGTTTGAGTAGGATGGTGAATGCATTGGGAGTTATACGGAATACATACACCCTTTTTTGTTATTATGATATGGTTGGGACCTATAGCGTTAATCAAGGTATAATAATAGATCTTCATTGCATACTCAAGGTATATGCATGAAATTGGGGAGGGGCAGTACAAAGCGTGATATAATGATGGCGGTTATGACGTCGGTTGGTAATTTCTGAGCAGGTCGAGGCTTGTTATGGAGAAGTTCAATACATCATCACTCTGTGTGTAGGATAACGGGTCTGTACAGGTCAGGGCAAATTCGATGGGGAAAAATCCGGTACGTCACCATAACATCGGTGGAAAGTCCAGAGGGAGAGTATGGTCCCCGATACTATCTCTAGCACTATGTCCAGCATATTAAGTGGAGAACCCCATTTTCTTCACATCAAAATAATGCATACACCAGCCCTGCAGGTTTATCGCAACTCTCACACCTCATACCATGACGTTTGGTGACGCATTGAAACACAAGTACCCCGATTGCCCGTTCTATAGCATCCCACCATATATGAAGACCTGGCATCGACGTGCCGAGCTACACAAAGGGATTCTGCTGGTGGACGTTTCGTCCCCGAGGCCCGCCCCCTGTACAGACCTTTTGGTCTTTGATATATGTTGGCATTGTGGGGAGTTGATGCTGGGTCGACATCGGGCCTTACAGACTAGTCTTTTGTGTCAAATGCCGTCATTTTCATCTAACGACGATACAGTTCACCAATCTCCAGTGTACGAGTTGTCACAGCGACACAGCTCACCAATTACCAATATACGAGTTGTCAGAGCATTTCCATCATATCTAATACCGCTTATGCCGGTGCTAGGGGCCGTGTGGTCAGGTCATCCAAGTTGCCACATAAACAGGTACAATAAAAGCGTATCTGAGATACAACACACATCACAAATCGTTAGATCTTTGGTATGTGCTTTAGAATAGGTTAACCAGAAGACTATACTGTGAATTCGTGTGACTCTGTCAGTATGTCGGCACCTCTTCCCACTTCCCTTATATGTGTTATAATATCTACCGTCATTGCTGCAGTCGACGGACCAATTACAAGCGTCTGGGCTGTCATTCGTAATTCAGCCGTCATCCATTAAAGAATATCCCAGTCCATAATCCATATAACAGCATTAGCACCAAATTCAACAAGACAGTCATAAAAATAGGCTAGTTTCCTGCAAGAGAGAAGCGGTCAACAGTTTTCAATGATGCTGGCAACACACAGGTATTCCTATCTACCGTCATTGCTGCAGTCGACGAACCAACACTTCAGACATAATTATTATAATAGTTATTTCTGGAGTGTTGGTCCGTCGACTACAGCAATGACTGTAGATAAGAATACATGTGGAGCTACAGTATCTCATGCATCAGGCCTGTTATGATCATGAAGCCACCCTGGATACCATCGACCTTTAACCAAATAGAGCAGCACGGATTTCGAGGTAGCTGCCGAACTGTTGGCTTCCTCGTCATGATTTGCCGTTGATATTTAATCCAGGAGTGAATGGGCCTAATCAGATTTTATCGACACATACACAATATTAAACTTCAAATAAGCATGACTCGATTTTTGCAGCAAAATTTGTCCATCTGACCCATCTACAAGCATGTTGAGAGTCAACGGCTCAATCAAGAGGAACATGAGCTATGGCATATTTCACTGTGTCATATTCCACTGAGTCTCGGCCTTCATACCGACGTCCCCGGCTAAGAGTCCGTGCCAGTCTGTTTTGTTTGGACTGGTGATCCCCACTATTGATCGGATGATGGATGACACCAATGACGCCCATCAAACCACCTGCAAAGTACTTGCTCAAACATTGAAAGTCAGAGCTTTGTGTAATATTCCAGCACATCCATGACCACCTAAAATTCCTGACTGCTGAATGACCACCTATCTTCCAAAATAACCCTTCCAAAGAAAGACATTAGTGATGCCATGCTCATTGGCAGTATTCTCAGCTAGAAGATCCTCCTCGGAACTCCCGTAATCTGATGGTATCTGATTTATGACCTGCAAGTTACTGAGAATATCATACCATGAAGTAATATGCCCAAAGTCTGTTCCCAAGGCTTGCTGATGCGGGCAATGCAACCTGCCAACACGGGGATGTGGACACAGACAAAGCCATCATTGGGAATGTGATGGAACTGCTGAGCAATTCAATTCTCTGGCAACACCAGGACAAATCAGAATTGGTACACCAATGTCTCACCTATGGGTTAATAGGCACGTGAGAGTCTGTGATCCCAAGCAGGCCTGACGACAACTTGCCCCTATTCCACCAGCTCACTTCTGCTACATAACACATCACCTAAAACTCTCCACATTGGGTGCATAATGCAGTACACCAAGTATACATGCTGGAATTTGTGCACAATTTCATGAGTGTCTCTTTTGATCCAGCCAATTGGTAGTACATTAAAGTGGAGATTCCCAGTGTGAAGCAAAACGCCATCAGTGGTTATTTCGGTGAAACAAACAGATCCCCGGCCTCTTGAAGCTTCAGTGGACTGACCATGCCCTGGTCATCCTGTGCTCGAAAACCTTCTTTTTTTCCATGGTGGGGTTTGATCAATGGGAGGAGTCGGCGCAAGCCCGACATGGACAAAGCTCTGTACCTTGGGGTTCAGTATCATTCAACAAATGTGGTCCTACATGGGACAGAGGGATTTCTTCACCTACCTTTATGCCAAATGTAAGTCCTGGATGATGTCATCATGACATATTGAACATACTATACAAGAGGACCACACAATATATGTTTCAGGATTAAAGCTAGCATTGTCAGTATGGCAGAGTGCTCTACAAGGCACCAGTCTCACGTGCTAGTCCATGCATGTGAGCGGGACCTGCATCAAGACCTGTACCAGGACCTGTTGTAAAATTTTGTACTCACTAGTTACTCTTGTTGTTAAAATATAAATGGTGTTTTGTGAGATCTCTTGTTAGACACAGAACTATAGAACAAAGAAGTGAAGCCCGGAAGGAGGTTTGAACATTGAAATGCTCTTTGATAATGTCACACATCAGCACATCCTCATTTTCTAGCTTGGAATACTCACAGACAAAATAGGCAATACTATATACACATATCATGACCAAGGTGAAGGGGGGGGGGGGGGTGCTGTTCATGCGAGTTGCATGTCAGATGAAACAATGTATGATGTGTGAATTACCCACCCATTCTGTCAACAAACATGATAAACAAATGTTGCCAACAGAGATTGTATAAACCATCACCATACAATACAAGCGTCTAGTCCGTCATTCGATATTCAGTCGTTGTCCATTAAAGAATTTTCGCGTCCATAATCCAAAGACCTAATTGATACAATAACAGTAGCACCAAATTAAAAGGATAAATCATAGTAAACACAAAACTAGGCTAATTTCCCGCAAGACAGAAGCGGTCAACAGTTTTCAATGATGCCAGCAAGACATCATGATGTTCCAAAAACATCAAATCTGTATCGTTGATCAGTATTCTTAATCCATATGATATATGTTGTAAAGTCGTTATCTAGAGTATGATGTATCCCAGTCACGCTTTGATTGTGACTGTTCATATGAACATTGAGGATCTTGAAATACATAGGTTCATACGGCCCCTAGCTCCGGAATTAGACACAAATTACAAAACGTACCGCCATAGATCTTGCACGCTACGCTAGTATGTTGCTATTAGAATGCGTTATGTATCGCCAAATTTGAGAAACTTCGAGTGGAGGCGCTTGTTGATTTAGCCCTGCTTTACAAGTTTCTGCAATAATGTTTTGTGACGTTTATTAAAATCGTCACATTTAACACAGGATCTAGCAAACGCTGCTAATCGAGATATGTATACGCCATATGTAGGTCCCTCTGGTATATTACTGTCCAGATAGAGATAGTTTACGCTGTCGAAATTGTAATCATCTCTTCTGCCGTAGATTCGACGAGAGAGAAGGCCCGCTTTATTGTCCCCCGCCGCAACGCGGCCGGGGGACTTTAAAATGGTTCTTGCTTCTATGTGTCCGTGCATGTCCGTGGATGTCCGTGCATGTCTGTTCGAATGATTACTTCCTAACGCTTTGTTGGATTCTTCCGAAATTCGGCATACGCATTCCTTGCGACAAGACGGCAGTCGGTATCGCATTTCAGCAACATCTGCCTGAAGGTGGCGCCAATGGATCAAAATGGTTCTTGCTTCTATGTGTCCGTGCATGTCCGCGGATGTCCGTGGATGTCTGTTCGAATGATTACTTCCTAACGCTTTGTTGGATTCTTCCGAAATTCGGCATACGCATTCCTTGCGACAAGACGGCAGTCGGTATCGCATTTCAGCAACATCTGCCCGAAGGTAGCGCCACTGGGTCAAAATGGAGCTTGCTTCTTTGTGTCCATGGATGTTACAAGCGATAACTTTCAAACGCTTCCTTGGATTCTTCCGAAATTCGGCATACGCACTCCTTGTGAGAAGACGCGGTTGCGTACTGGATTTCAGTAACATTTGCCTGAAGGTGGCGCCACTGAGTTTCGCTTCTTCGTGTCCATTCCAGTTAAAATGGATCTTGCTCTCTGTGTGTCTGTGGATGTCTGTTCAAATTCTTCACAGGCGATAACTTCCAAAAGCTTTGTCGGATTCCTTCGAAATGTAGCATATACACTCCTTGTGACCAGACATGGGTTGATATTGCGTTTCAGCAAGATCCACCTGAAGGTGGCGCCACTGGGTCTTGTTCCAATCTTCTGTGCATGTCCGTGGTTTCCATTCAAATTCTTCACAAGCGATAACTTCCAAATGCTTTGTCTAATAATTAGGCATCCCTAAATGCGTTTGTCATTTTTTCTTCTTTCTTCCGCTTCTCGCTGTTAGTTTTGAATTTCATGTCATTTTAAATGAAGGACACCATTTTCTTAAATTTGCTGTCCAGTCCTTCTATTCCACATTGATCATATGATTTACATTAAAGCTTTTGCAGGAACCATGATATTTTATTTCAGAAGTATAATATGAAATAACTGGCGGGGGAATCCCCGCAGTACCGAACCTGTGTTCGGGACAACATTTCCTTAAATTTTGCTATGAAATCATTCTCCACATCATATGATTTACCCTGAAGCTTTGGCATGAACCATATTTTATTTCAGAATTATAATGTGAAATAACTGGCGGGGAAATCCCCGCAGTACCGAACCCCTGGGTTTTGAATTTCGTGTCATCTTAAATGAAGGACAACATTTCTTTCAATTTTGCTATCAAATAATTGTATCTCACATCATATGATTTACCCTAAAGCTTCTGCAGGAACCATTTGTGTCCACATTGTGTAACTTACTACAACTGAGTTCCTAAAGTTTGGGTGCACACTGTGCATATGATCAATTTCCTGAATTGAATTGAATTCCACCTTGTGGTTTTTCGGACTGACAGATGATGGCATGCAGTTGTCAGTGTGGTTGTTTCATGTACAGGGAGCTTTCTATGGCTTTCATGTCAGCACACCTACCACTACCCTCAAGGAGAGCATGTCCCCATCCCCAGGGCGCCGAGCCGCACCCTCTATCTCCCAAACTAGCCCTCGCCCGACCCTCATATATTGTCTTTGAGCATATATATCTCCAATATATCTTGGCAGAAGCTGAAATGTGTGTGTTGTCTGCAGTATTGGAATAATTGCAACCCCAAAAGGTTTCAATTTATCAGGCACAGACCCATGTTTTTAGATCTATAGATCTTGCTTGGAATTGTTTTTCTTGCCAATCCGCTTCTGGGTGGTGCCACCTCGGGCCAAGTTAAAATTGCATCTCCAGACAAGAACTTTTGAAACCTGAACCGATTCATTCCAAATTTGGTGTGTAGGTACCTCGCCTCAATTTCTCGTTTGGCATTGTTTTTCATGCCGATCCACATATAGGTGATGCCACCTGGGGGCAAATTTAAAATTATGTTTCCGGACAATAACTTTTTAATACTTGAATAAATTCTTTCCAAGTTTGGTATACATGTACCTTAACTGAAGGTTTCACTTGGTATTGTTTTTCTTGTCAATCTGCTCATAGGTGGCGCCACCTGTAGGCCAAGGTAACATTTTCTATTTCCAATGTCAAGAGATCTTGCCTCAAGACCTCGGTTGGGATTATTTTTTTATGCCTATCTGCCTACACATGGCGCTACCTGAGGGCCAAGGTAAAATTGCATTTCCGGACAGTAACTGTTGGATCTTAATGGATTCTTTTAAATTTGGTATGTGGGTACCTACTCTCAAGGCATCTTATGGCATCATGTTAATGATGTTTTTCCTAAGTTTTACGTTTTTACTTTCTTCACAAATAATGAATATTAAACATTTATAAACAATGTTTCTATTTGTTACCAAATCAAACCTGCTTTAATTAATGCCATAATCTCCGTCAGGAAGATGATACAAACCGTAAAAAAACGGAAGTTAAAACCAAAAGTTATCTCCCCTAGAGGAGAGTTGTCCGCCCCTAGGGGAGCTCTCCCATTCATCCCAGTGGAGTTACTATAAAATGCTCTGCTCAAATCATTCCTATCCTCTTTCTCATTGTAACAACCGAGACCTGTAGTGTGCAAGGCCGCGGCATGAGGGGACGGAAGGGAGGGACAATCAAATTAAAGCAGGTTTGATTTGGTAACAAATAGAAACATTGTTTATAAATGTTTAATATTTGATTCCCAAATCGTAAACCTGCTTTAATTAATGCCACAGTACCAACATATGGAGGTGGGAAACCTCGGCCTTGTCGTAACTCCCATAGCAGGCTAAGTAATCGCTGGGATGACACAGACATGGGTATAAACATGAGACATTAATACTCAACAAGTTGAACCCTGGTCAGAGACGTAAAAGGGTAATTCATGGAGTTGATACAGTAGTACTTATCTTGAGTGTCTCCATCCATGTAGCTGTGCTCGTGGTGTGGTACACATTTCTACCAAGTTGAAGGAAACCCCGGGCTCCAAAGGCTACAAGAAGGTCCTCTTGGTAGGCACTGTATGTCGTGGGGGGGGGGGGGAATCAGCCTACAAGCCCGTGCATACAGGGAGATCCTTGGTCAGACCATTAAGAACGGGGAGAGAGCTGCCCGAAGCTTAGAGGGTTGCCAAGCCACACCACTCTCAGTCCACAAACCGCCTTACGTCAACTCTCCATACTTGGTCCTTGAAACTTGAACAGGTCTTGTAGGATGCGTTGGAGTTGACCGCGTTTGCTCCCTGAGTCAGCTCTACGCAATCGTCAACTCTCTGTACTTTATTCGCTGTTGCTGACACTAGCAACCTGAAACAGAAACATTAACACTCACAAAGTGTCAGTTCTTTGTCTTGTGAGTTGAGCGTAGGTGACCCAGCTGAGATCATCTAGAAGGAAGTCAGTTTCAACCTGAAATGACACAAGCAAATCTGCAGTTAAGATTAAAACTCACCATAGTGTCAGGCCTTGATTGATGACTTGAGAGTCCATGGCTGGCTAGCTGACTTATTTCTTCCTTCTTAGATGATCATGTAGTATGTGGACCAATGTTATGATTGAGATGAGATGAGATGATACAGCAAGATGGCTGCCTTGCTGCGATGATGAAAAATGCCCCCCCCCCCTTTTTTGACATTACTTGACCACGTGCTGGGCAGCCACCAGCGGCCCAAGCGTGGTCACACTATCTGATTGCACTGACATATCTCTCAGATAGAAATTAGTGAACGTGGAGTTTGCTGTCCAGGCACAAGACTGGACAATGTCATGGAGGGACAAGTTCTTCCATAAAGGCCATGACGTAGCGATGGCACGAATCTCATGAGAAGAAGCAGTAGATAGTAGCGGGGGAACGTCAATGGCCAATTGATAAGACCATTTAATGGTCTTCTTCAACCACGCGGCAATGGTATTCTTCGTAATGTCACGCATTGCAGACGGGCGAAGGGACAGAAATAACAGGCGCCGAGAGCCGCGAGCGGAATCGGTACGAGTAAGATAGTGGCGAATGGCTCGAACAGGGCATAACAAAAGGTCGTCTTCGAGACCATGCACGAAGTCTGATAACGCAGGAATGGAGTACGACCGTTGAGCGCACGGACCTAAGCGAACAGACTCATTTTTGGCGATGAACTCCGGAACGGGACGAAAGGAAATGCGAGACCAATCCGCCGTCCAGGTCATAGAAGATCTCTCAAGAGCATGAAGTTCAGACACTCTAGACGCCAAAGCAAAAGCCGCCAGAAAAGCAGCCTTGTAAGACACAGCTTTTAGAGAGGCGGATTGTAAGGGTTCAAAGGGCGGACGAATCAGAGCACACAGAACCACACCAATATCCCATTTCGGTAACAGCTGGCGAGTACGGCGAGACTGTAACGCGAAGGCGCGAATAAGCGCAGAGATATTATCGTTAAGGCTAATGTCGGTACCGGAGGTAAGACGTAACACCCTAGCAAGAGCAGATCGATACCCTTCAATGGTGCTGATTTGAAACTTCTTATCACGGTGAAGGTGAAGGAGGAAGTCAGCTACGAGGGAAATAGAGGCAGAGTCGGGATCGGCATCACGTCCTCGGCACCAGGAGACAAAATAGGCCCATTTCGCCTGATAGAGCTGCGATGTGGAAGATCGATTGGCTGAAACCATCGTCTGTGCAACCTCTGCTGAAAATCCTTGGACTGAGAGTGCATTCTGGATAGTCTGCAGACGTGTAGGTTGAGCCACCGTGGGTTGTGATGGAGAATCCCGTGCGGCTGACGTAACAGGCTGGGCCAAACTGGGAGACAACGTGGCGGGGCAGTGAGGAGCGGGACCAGGACCGAAAACCACTGACGACGAGGCCACCACGGCATTACGAGCAGAATGATGCAGTCGTGTTGAGAAATCTTTTGAAGAATTTCCAGAATCAGGGCCATCGGTGGGTAGGCATAAGCTAGGAAGTTGTCCCAGTTGATCGACAGGGCGTCGATGGCGAAGGCTTGAGGGTCCAGAATCGGACTGACGAAAAGGGCTAACTGGACGTTGTTCCTCGTCGCAAACAGATCGATCAAAGGTGACTCCCAGACGCTGCAGATCTGCCGGAATACCTCCGGATGAAGTTGCCACTCGGTCTGAAGAACGGTGTCTGGACGAGACAGGCTGTCCGCTAAGACATTGAGCCGACCCGGAACATGGCGAGCATGGAGATGACAATGATGAATGAGAGCCCAGTCGTACAGATCCCACACCAGACGAAACGTTGATAGCGAGCGGGTGGTACCCATCTTGTTGATGTGGGCAATGACCGTGGAGTTGTCCGTCGCGATGAGAAGAGACGAATTCGCGAGACGTTGACTCCAATGTTGAACCGCTAGGATGACTGCCTTCATCTCCAGAAGGTTGATGTGAAGTCTGGCATCCAACGTTGACCATCTGCCGGACACCTCCAAGTCGTCCAGATGGGCTCCCCAGCCGGTCTCTGAAGCATCGGTGTAAAGATGGTGAACCGGGGCCGGAAAACGAAATGGTACTCACTGCATGACGTTGTGGTGACACTGCCACCAAATCAGATGTGGATGTAGAGACGTCAATACCGGCACCGCAGGGTTGAGGGAAGATGTCTGTAGGTAAGGAGACAGATGATACTGCAGAGGCCGAACCTGGAGGCGGCCGTAAGGAGTAAGGTCCTGTATGGAAGTAAGTAAACCCACCAGACTTTGCCACTGCTGACGTGTCTGTGACGTTGATGACAAAAACTTTAGAATCAACAGCTGAATCTTGTTCCAACGATCCTCTGGAGGGTATACCAGTTGTAGACGAGTATCGAACACCGCTCCGATGTAACGGCGAATTTGCGCCGGGACCAACTCCGACTTTAGAGGATGAGGAATGAAGCCGAGGTGACGTAAAACAAACAGAGTGAACCGGACCAGCGCGTTGAGGCGGGACTCGTCCGCAGCCCACAGGAGTATGTCGTCGATATAAACCTCGATTTGAATACCTCGCAGGTGTAGAAATGCCATGACTGGTGCGGTGACACGGGTAAATAACCAAGGGGCGATGTTGACTCCGAAGGGAAGGACCTGCCATTCGAAGCGACGATCGTTGATAATGAAGCGCAGGTAACGGCGATGACGTGGATGAATTGGAATATGAAGATACGCGTCCTGAAGATCGACTGAGGCCAACCAATCCCGGTGATGTACGCGGGCCCGAATCGATGTTACAGAAGGCATCTTGAAATGAGGAGGAGAGATGAGATGAAGCTTGTTTAATACCTTGAGGTCGATCACCATCCTCATCTGGTCCGAATCTTTCTTCGGTACCAGAAACACGTGGCTGTAAAAACCTACCCTGTCTTCGGTCCCTGGTAACTCCCTTACGGCTCCCTTGTCGATGAGCGTGGTGACCGAAGATAGAAGTGTCTGTAAGTGACCTGCGGGAACTGGCAGACGGGAGGAACGAGGCCAAGCGATGAGTTTGGGCAGCGACTGAAAATTGAATAGGAAGCCCTCCTTCAAAACTCTTATAATCCAGGCGTCGTCCGTGATGAGCCGCCAATTCTCGTAGAAATACTGTAGACGCCCGCCCACGACCTGATGACTGAATGAGCGGAAGGCGGGTAATTGAAAATCTTCGGCTTGATAGGGAACGGGAAACGGATAGTCATTTGTTGGAATGTCCACCTCGTTCGAAAGATTTCCCACGGAAGGAACGGCGACCACGGCCTCGTGGGGGTTTGTCGAAGCCACGAAAATTACCCCGAGGACCCCCATCCTGTTGGGTGGTATTGGAAGTACGACCCCGTCTCGGTCTCCGATCCGCGGCGACGCCCGGACGACGAGCTACAGCAGCAATCAAACGAGACGTCCGTTCTTCACGAACCGCGGGCATAACAGATTCAATAGCATTGTTGAAAATGAACTTGGATGATAATGGCTGATGCAGCAATTGATCCTTAACCAAATATGGGACATCAGGTTTGACCACCTTAAGTAAGGCATTCCGTTGCGCTTGGACAAGCGAAACATAAGAAAACGAACCGGCCTCAATGACTTGACGGTTAGCCTTAACGAGGGTGTCAATAAAACCACGCAAATAAGCCACGCGACCCGGAGACAAAGAAGTCGACCCATTGTCTAGACGTAACGCAGGATCTAAGGCAATTTGAGAAGTAGCCAACAAAAACCAATCCGCGGCAGATGAAGCACGTTGTACTACTTGCAACATCTCCAGAACATTCTCCACAACTTTGGAAGAAACCGCGAGAGGAGCTGACCTAGATACCTTAGAAATCTGACCCAAATCCTGATCACGTTTGGGTGGTTTCTCGGGCAACACGTTATCATGAATGTCAAATTGAAATCGAAAACGGGGCTTCTTAAACTTGTTGTCGTCCTCTAATTGACGATCAAACTTCTCTAAATTATCCTCCCAAGCTGGTGAGGGAGCGCAAGAGGAACGAGATACAGACGCCGAAGACGCAAACGCAGAAGAAGCCGCTGTCTGACATTTAATACGAGAAGGACCATCATTCGAAGCAGGCGGCATATCCGGCACCAACGCTAAAAGCGCATCCATTTTATCCGAAAAATCCATCATTGACGTATCCTCCGAATTTTCCACTGAAGAAGAGGAACCATCAGAAGAACTCGACGAAACCGGAATGGGCGAGCGAGTGATATGACTTCGGCGAGAGGTTGACAAATCGTGAACAACCGATTGATCAAGAAACGGAGTCTGTGACTGACGAACGTGGTGACCTAGATAAGAAGGTGAGGCCGAAAGACGTGGCAAACGGCATGGAGGCGTAGGAGAACGTCGAGTCGAAGTACGAGAACGGCGTACCGGAGAATGGGAAGGCCGAAAAATAGTACTGGAACCACCCCGTGGACGAGAACTACGAACAGGGGAACGAGATCGTCGCACAGGCGAATGAGAACGACGTACATGCGAATACAAAGGACGAGGCGGCGTAACAGAACGTCGCGGAGAAACAACACACCGAACCGGAGAACGTGAACGGCTTTGTGGTGTACGTGAGCGTCGTGTAGGCGTATGGGAACGACGATGTGATGAATCAACATACGCAGTAACCGGGGATCGTAAGTCCGCAATTTGAACACTCAAAGGTAGGACCGAACGACCGTCCATAGAATGAGAAACGGATTTAGATAAACTATGTTTAGATTTAACCCGCAACGGAGAAACTGACACACGACGATGTTTATTTCGTTTGGAATGAGATAAACCAATTGACAAAGGAGAAGTCGAGTTAACATGCGACACAACTGCATTCTTTTGTCCGACGGGAACAATGGGCCACTCAGGCAAAACCGACCTAGCTCCAGAGGGCTTTGTTGAACTAAACAATGGAACCGGTTTGACTCCAGACAATGCAATACCTGTACAGGTCAAACTGTCTAGCAGCTGAGATTTATCTTGCTGTACGACAGTCCCACTCGGCGGGATAATTACAGATGCCGGTGAAGCCGGGCTTCTAAATCTATGAGAGACATCGAATCCTATACCAACGATATCTTCGTTAGTTTTCATGTCATTTACAAGGGCAATTTCCAACAGGCGTCTGTCGACCTCCGAAAGAGACGGGTCGTCAGACGCATGCAAAAGATAAGCCCGTCGGGCCTGGGCATAATTCCTCCAGGTCGACGAGTCCCATAACAAACATTCGGCGCAAGAAGTCTGCCGATAACACAACTCTTTACACGCAAAACAAACCGTGTGGGCGTCCAAACGGGACAAAACTTGCCCACACGTACGACAAGCATTAGAAATCGGAACCTCAGACATAACTAATGTAAGAAGAATTTCCGACAAGAAAGAAAACACAAGTCAATCACTGATAAAGGATATAACCGGCGGTTGCAACAACAACAACACAGGCTGTATAAACACTTCCTTGATGTGTACTGGTCGAATACAAACAGAGAAAGAGGATAGGAATGATTTGAGCAGAGCCTGTTATAGTAACTCCACTGGGATGAATGGTAGAGCTCCCCTAGGGGCGGACAACTCTCCTCTAGGGGAGATAACTTTTGGTTTTAACTTCCGTTTTTTCACGGTTTGTATCATCTTCCTGACGGAGATTATGGCATTAATTAAAGCAGGTTTACGATTTGGGAATCTAATATTTCCTTTACTAAAGATGCAAAAGGCATGCCTCCAATCGTATTCGATCGACTGTATCTAGTTTCTTCAATATTTGCCATATACATTCCTTGTGACAAGATGTTGATTGGTATTGCGTTTCAGAAAGATCTGCCTGTAGGTGGCGCCACTAGGGTTCTTTCTGTTCTTTTGTGCTGCAAGCAATACCTTTGAAACTCTTTGAAATGTTGCTCGAAATTTGGTTTCCGGGCAATAACTTGAGAACTGCTCATCAAATTCTTCCCAAATTAGGCATGCATATACATTGTACCTTGCCATGAGATGTTGCTTGGGATTGCGTTTTGACCAATAACTTGAAAACTGCATGCTCATCGGATTCTTCTCAAATTTAGCATGCATGTACCATGCCAGGAGATGTTGCACGGGATTGCCTTTCACTCACTTGCACTTACAGGTGGCGCCACCTGGTGGCAAAATCCCAAATTTGTCTCCGGGTAATATCATGACCTAAGATGTCGCTTGAGATTGCATTTCGCCCACTTGCGCCTATAGGTGGCGCCACCAGGTGTTAAAATAAAAATTTGTTTTCAGCCATTAACTTGAGAACTGCTCATCGGAATCTCCTCAAATTTAGCATGCATGTATCATGCCAGGAGATGGTGCGTGGGATTGCCTTTCGCTCACTTTTACTTACAGGTGGTGCCACCTGGTGGCGAAATACCAGATTTGTTTCCAGGTAATAACTTGAGAACCGCTCGTCAGATTCTTCTTAAATCTGGTATGAATATATCATGACATATGATGTCGCTTGGGATTGCGTTTCGCCCTTACAGGTAGCACCACCTCGTGTCAAATCTAAATTTGATTTTGCTCATCAGATTTTTCACCAATTTGGTATGCAGATACCATGCCATGATATGTCCCTTGGGATTGTATTTCACCTGCTTCTGCATACTGGTGGCGACACCTGGTGGAAAATTCTGAAATTTGTTCTTGGCAATAATTTGACAACTGCTCATCGGATTCTTCTCAAATTTGGTATTCATATGCCATAAGATATCACTTGGGATTGTGTTTCGCACACTTGTGCATACAAATCTAAATTTAGTTTCCGGGCAATAACCCTTTTTCAGATTCTTCCCAAAGTTCGTATGCTGATACACCATGTCATGAGATGATACTTGGGATTGCGTTTCGCCCACTTGCACCTACAGGTGGCGACACCTGGTGGCAAATTTAAAATTTGGTTTCCAGACAATAGGTTGAGGATGCATTCAGCTTCTCGTCAAATTTGGTTGCAGATAATATGCCTTGAGATGTAACTTGGGGTCGCTTCTCGGTCACATAATTTCCATGCTTCACTGCATGGAAACTATATTACAGAAGCAAAAAAACGTTCAGTCAACCATTCTGAGTTGATTTTAAAACTTGGAAAGTAGAAAGACACTTCCGCATCCAACGCCTATGAAGTAGCAGTTGCCTCCCTCATGTAAATCCCCCCCGAGACCAACAATGCTAAAGCATATTGCTGCCTTTTCGGCGGGGGACTTATATATAATAACTAGCATCCTCTGGCTGCTTGTTTTTATACAGATATAGGTCTAAATAAGATGTGCCGCTTAGGGCCATCTGTAGTTTCCCCCAAATCCAGTGAAGGTGGATATGGATGGGTGACCGGTTGCTGTACTGGCTGGGCTGATCAGTGTCCAGGATAACAGGAACTGTGGACACTCTTGTGTTCTGGCTTATGTAGGCACCGTCGTGATATGTCTAAAAAAATGTTGAAAACAATGTTAAATCCTAACCACTCATTCACTGCATCATTTATATACCGATTATCCACAACAAGAAGATCGTCTATATAGCGTTTGATGAATGAGAAGGAACGGGTCATATCATCCAAGTTGCCACATGAACAGGTACAATAAAAGCATACCTGAGATACAACACATATCACGAATCGTTAGATTCTTGGCATGTGCTTTAGAACAGGTTAACCGGAAGACTATACTGTGAAGTCATGTGGCTCTGCCAGTATGTCGGCACCTCTTCCCACTTCCCTTATATGGACCCACCGACATTAAAAAATCGAATAAAATTTAAAATTGCCACTTTTAAATTTCCTATGAAAGTTTGAACATAAAGACTTTTAACCCTCTTTTTATTTCTGATTGTATGAATTAGGCTGTTGTACTCTTATCTGAAACAATGCCAGCAAATAAAAATGCCAAACAACAAAAATAATACCTTTCACTATAATTTTTCACTGTAAGTCAGTGAATTGTTGTTGTTGTTAAATGCTGCTAATATTACTTAGGCAATAAGGACGTTCAATGTAAATCAGGAACCTTCACTGGCTATGTGATCTATCACTCTGTCACGGTATACCCATATTTTGACAGTGATGCAGTATGTCAGAGCTAGGAGGGTGTTTCAACAACTCAGCCGATACAGCATGGTTTAAGTTGAAGCATGAAGCTGTTGGAACAAGTGCAAAATTCGTTAAATTGTTCTGGAAGACACCCACAGCCACAACAAAATGATGACAATGTTAGATTTGGAGTGTATGTTGGCAGTTAACATGTGACTTAACATACAGTTTTTGACCTTGAGAAAACAGGTCAACATGAGTCATATTCAAAAAGTTCAGGTCCATCATCAGATGCATATATGTGGTATCAATTTAGAATGCCTAGCTATATTTCATGTTATATCATAATATAAAGTATATAACCTAGAGAAAATAGGTTCAGTCAAATGGGATAGGCTTCTAGTCAGTCAAATTGAACATCACCTGCTATTTTTATAATTGGACAGCTATTGTTTTCAACCTGTGCAAATTCAGACGAAAATAGTTAATTTAACACCATACAGTAAGGATCATTCATTTGTTAAGTTTCTTATGCATTTTATCTATCCAATTTCACAGGAAAATAAACTATAATTTGAACCATCTCTTGTTAATATGCATGTACAGATTGACAGCCCTTAGTGAACATTATTGAACCTTAATGGTGTGATTCAGGTGTTACAATACACACTCTACAAATGTTGTAACTCGCATGGGAATATACAATTATGAAACATGCGAGTTACAACATTTGTAGGTTTCCATCAATTCTGATGCGGATTGCCAAAAAAATTATACCTATATTATCTTAAAATGACAAGTCTTATCCAAACTTCATGTCATGTAGAAGTATTCAATGTAGGTACATACCCACTTTATCACCATACTTTATTCATTTGTGCACAGTTTACTTAGTTCTTGCCAGATAACCAGATTATGTATTGTTTTCATCAATTAGAGTGTGTATTGTATCACCTGAATCACACCATTTGTAGATCGCTGTCAGGTTATCGCTTAACAATTTCTGAAAATGACAGCATTTTAATATCCGTCCTACTGGCTTACCTATTCATAAAAGTGTATTGGCTATGATCACATTATGCCTTGTATATATACATGTACTGTGCGTATGGAACTGTTTGTAACTTTGTTCACTGCTGAAGATGCTATAACTAATAGCGAACTATACAGAATGAAATTTGTCATCTCTACTCGAAGTTGATTTTCTTCTCTATAATTGGAAAATCTTCAGTGGTTCCAATGGATTACTTCAATTAGATATACTTATAAAAATTTCCCAGGTGGGATGTGCCATATAGCAGGTATGTAGAAGTTCCACTTCAAAAATCTTTCTACTTTTTCAGTTCAAAAAATAATTATCAACATTTGTAACTATGCTGTCAAAATGCAATGGTATGTGCGATTTCACATCTTCAGTTTCAAATAAATTCTGGGGACTTCCACACAAAACAAAAAATTGTGCATTAACTGAGTGATAATTTGTGATTTTATTCATTGAAAATTGGCCAGAATGCATCCCCAGAAATCTGGAAGCCCATGCAGGGCTATGTCAGTAATGGAGAGAGAAATAGCACTGATTTTGGAAATGAAGTGTTTACTTTGTGTTGTGTCTACTAGCCCACATATGTAAAGTGCATTATGCAATAAGTCAACAATTACAGGTCTTATTACCTGAATGGTCAACATACAGTCCTATAATATAAGGCCTGAAAGGTAAAGCAGAATATCAGTGTTACAGTATGTCTATTTGACAAAAATGGTCGGACTTCAAGCTCACTTGAATCCTTTCTCCATACTGACCAGACACTCATGGCAGCATATTTTCTCTGACTGCATTTTAGTTATGTGTGTAAGCAGGGGTTGATGTAGCCTTGATTTAGATATATTTAGCTGACTTTACCATGTGCCACATGATTATGCCAGCACTAACAGCACCAATGTCCTTACAATCCATTTTTAAAACATAATGTTAATAAAATTAGTAATTGTAAAAAAGAATGTATAATGAGATATAAATCAAGCATTGTGTTGATGGGCTGCAAAATCCGTATGAGAGGTGGGACTTCAATTTTAATCAATCAAAAAAAAAACTTTCAGTCCCTTGAAATCCTTTGTCTGTCTGACAATAATAAACTTCATGAACAGTTGAAACACCAATAAGTTTACTGCCTATAGTTCCACCCAATGATGAACAATATCACGAACCTACATGATGAAGCAAACTCCTCAGATGTGGCCTGGGGAATGTATAGATATTGGACTCAAGTCATGAGAATTTCATATATTTAAAAAATGGCCATTTGGCCCTACATGGGATGTGAATTATAACACTGGGAATGTTATATTGATGTTCAGCAAAATAGAATTATTTTTCCCTGATTAAGAAGCAAATTTTCATTTTTGTGAATACAAAATCTTATTTTGAGATGCAAAAATGCGTCTCCATGATTCGCCAACACCACCAAAATCTTGTCAGTTCTTTGCCTATCTTGCAAGATCATTATACTCAAATTTCATGGAAATCAAACACGTTGTTCAGAAGATATGATGTTACACATGTTTACCTGCATTCATGTCTATAGCGCCATCTAGTGATTACCAAATGCCACGAAAAACAAGCGGGTGAAATCTAAAGCCCTAGGGAGATGGCACATAAAAGTTTAATGGAAAAAACTTTAATCGTGATAATGGTTATTGAGGTTTTGACGTTAAGTCAGATAAATGAGATTTTTCATTTAAATGGCAATTTGATTCGCACGGAAAGGGAATTATCATGTCGGCAATCCTATATTTATGCTTGGCAACCTAGAATAGAACAGTTTTTAAATATTTCTCCAAGCGAATTTGTGAATTTTCATTTGACAAAAAACTTTTTTTTTTGAGACGCAAAAAAACTTGACTTTATAATTATGCCAGCTACACCAAAACCTTTTCAGCACATTGACTATCCTTCAAGATCATTGTAATAAAATTTCAAAAAAATCAGACAAGCCGTTCGATTAGGGGCCGAAGTGCTACCGCCCGTTCTCAGGACAAGGCCGTTCTCAGGACAGGCCGTTCTCAGGACAGTATGTTATAGCATTGGCTAACACAGCCAGGCAGCAGGCAGACAGTGCTCTGCTCAGTGAAGTGGAACGACATTGGGCGCATTGTCTAGTGCTTAGCTGAGGCCACCACAAGCTGTGCAGTGGACTGGAAGAGAAGATCTACCTAATCAACCATTCCTCAACTCCGGCCATGAATTACTAAAGTTTACTCTTCTGATCTCCGGGGGGTATTTTCAGAACAATTTACAATCAGAAAATATTAAAGCTATTTCACTGCTTCCTCAGGTCATGTTTGCAAACAAGAAAACAAGGAGTAAAGACAATATAAATTATTTTATTCCCAGCCTTAAATTTTACCAAATACAAGGTACCTAAATCATTATAAAAAAATCATTATTTTTTGTTATATTTTATTTTTTATTTATTCATTTTTTTTTAAAGAAGAACAAACAAACAGTAGTAAAGTAGAATAAAAGTTATCCCCCCACCCCCTTAATTTTAAATACGACAATGGTACTAAATAATGAATTGTGTGATAAAAATATAAACTATCAAGCATTGACAAAGAAGAACAAACAAACAGTAGTAAAGTAAAATAAAGGATTTTATTCACCCCCCCTCCCCTGCTTTTAATTTTAACTAAGATACTGGTACTGAAAGTGAACTATTGTCATGCATAACTAATTATGTGATAAAAATATAAACTGTCAAGCATTTAATGTTGGATATTAATATTAAAATTTCAATTAATTCAACTACATTATATACATCTATGCATATTGCCCATTCTATTAATATTAGTTTTTACAAGAAAAAAAACAAAAAACAAGTTTCTCAAAAGTCAATCGGGTCAGCACATATTTTGTAAATTGCACAAATATGGAGCACTGTGCATGACAATAGTTCACTTTCATTATTGTAAATAAAAATAATGTTTTTAATAATACAAATATTAGAAAACTAAAGAATCAATCAGCATATTCATATACATATAATCATTTTTAACAGCACATTTGTATTTCATTCAATAAATATACGGTACTCCATGGTAACACAGAAATAATACAAGAAAAGAACAAATTGAATCTACTTATAATAATGTGTAGCTAACTAAATGAGGATAAAAACACTTTATTTCAAATCAAATTATTTACAAGAAGAACAAAAGTATTGGGTCGGATTGAGGCTGGGATTCTGGGTCGGATTGAGGCTGGGATTCTGGGTATTGAGGCTGGGATTCTGGGTCGGATGGAGGATTGGAAGGAGGTGGTATATCCAACAGGTCCGAAATCAATGGGTTGGGCGAGCTGGTAAATGATCCACAGGTTGAAAGATGTTGTTGAAAACGCACCTTCTTGATAATTGTCTTCGGACAGAAAGGACAATGAAAGTGTGTAGTTCCCTCTTTATATCCCGGACATAATTGAGCGCATCCAGTTATCTTGTAGCATACATAAAAATAAAAATAATTATTTTTAAAATATGATATAAACATCCAGGGAAATTAAATTATTAAAAATGTGATAGAATTATAAATATTAAGTATGCATAATAAGAACACTAAGAGAAAGCATTTTATTTAAATGTATATATTTTTAATTTTAAGGTTCATTAGAGTATAGTTTTAACAATCGTCCCTGGGTTTGACAAATAATCTAGATCAAATTGCTTTTTAGATTATTTGTATTTTTAATATCAGACTGGACGTTGCCAACACTCAAAACAGAGCATTGAGAAAGGACCTTGAAATCACACAGGTACGACATGTGATTCTAAGAGTTATTTCAAGCATACTGACGTTGTTTTACAGGATTATAAAGCAGGAAAGTATATGTAGCTTTATACACACATCTAAACTAGGGAAAACAACATTACTAGTCTTACCTCTCAATTGAACTGTCCCTCTGGTACCCGAGAAATGGGTTCCCAAGTGTATTTTGACTTTGCTTTTCCATGTTGGTTTAAATCTGGACACTGGGCATATCGGGCAATGAAAAAGGTTTCCATCGCAGTCTGCCTTTTTTTTATATCTATAACATTGTGTGTGCATTATACATATTACCACAATCTCTTAATTAAACTTACAATACAAGACAGATCTGCCTGAAATGCTGGATTTGCATGGATATATTTTAATGTCGACAATCAACCCTGGGTTTGAAAAATAATTTAGAACACGCTTTTTAGATTATTTTTATTATTCAATAAATTTGTTATTTCTTCAGCCAATGTTAAATTAATTTAAACTTTACGTTCTCTTCAGTCAATGTTAAATTGATTTAAACTTTACGTTTAACTTGCCATGCTCAGTAATCCATATATACAAATCAATTAGTTTTTGTTGTTGTTTTATATATTATCAGAAGTTGGTGAACAAAATGTCTGTCAAATGTCTCATAATAACTTATAGGCTTCATGGTCTGAGTCAGTGCATGGAGACTACTAAATCTTTAGTAGTCTCCATGGTCTGAGTCAGTGGGAGAGCTTTATTTACCACTCGGCTGCTCACTCCACTGGTAGCAGCAGAGCTTCATTGTCCTGTCATTAGCCCTGCAGTGAGCCACTGTCCTGACAAAGGCCTTTTCCTGAGAAAGGATTTTCCTCTGACTGTGCGGTAGCACTTCGGGTACTGTTGAGCCGTTCAGACGAAATCGTCAGAGAAAGGTTTACCTATGCTCTGACTACAACGCCACCTAGTGGTGAGCAGCGGCTGTCAAAACACAACCAGACAAATTTCCCAGGCCTAAAGAGATAGCTAGTACACCAAGTCTGACCCGAAAATATTTAATGGTTTCAGAGATATTCACGTTTAAAGTCGCGGCGGCGGAGCCGTTTCTCATGAAAACATAAGAGCATCCACTTTGTGGAATAGCACTGACTTGTCAGAATAGAAATCAAAGATCATCTACCTCACTGAAGATTCAAGAGATCATACGTTAACAGTAGCATAATGTTGAACTCTGGTCCATCACCGCCGCTATTCTGAATATACCCCTTCTTTTCGAAAGGTTAAAGAGAGGAAAGAACACTCACCATTAAAAGCAGCGTGAAATCTGTCATCCATATTTTTCTTATCTGGCTGGCCATGGACACCCTCTGTGCTGTTATCAGCGTCCCAGTGGAATAGAGGTCGTTACATGCCAGCATCATGCCCCGTAGGCAGTAAGAGGCAAAGGTCGTATTTCACTTCTAATAATACACCCTCATTACATCAGTCACTGATCTATTAGTGAGTGAGTGAATAGAATTTAACGTCGCTTTCAACAATATTTCAGCTATATCGCGACGAATCAACTAAGCACCACCCAGCCAAGTTGCGTTCCTGTTGCTTCAAAGAAGAAATCTTTGAAGCAGCATGGAACCAGACACCCTCCATCCACCCTATAAAACACTGAGGACAGCACACAAGACACAGACAGGACGCTTACATGGTGCAATAAAGACAAGTGATATTACAGTGCTAGACACCACATTATCAAGTTCCTGTTGCTTCTCAGCAAAATGCATTGAGGCAACAGGAACATGTACCCACCCAATCACCCGCCTAATCTATTAGTCTACAGTAGCCATGAGGCAGGACTATAATTTCGTGGCCAGAGACTTTGACGAGCATGGCTTGCCTTTCCGTAACCGTCGAGTACGCTGGTCGAATCGTATTTTTGAACCAACTCTAAACAGTATTTTTGATGATTTGTTGTTTTGGTTTTGGATAGAAAGGAATAAACAATCGCCTCCTGCCAGCTCTACGATCTTCAGTACGATTCATGTAACAAACAAGTGCTCGAATCAGACACATTACCATGCCAGATTCTAGACCAGACAAAAGGAAATCAGATTAGCCCCAACTCAGGGACTGTTGATAGTACCATGTATTTCCAGTTCCTAGAGTGTCTGATTGTCCTTACATCTAGTGAACGGAGCTCTAACACACGAGCTGTCGAAACAAGTGCCATCAAAAACACAGTTCTGTACGAAAGCATCTTGAGCTCAAAAGGATTGATCAACTCAAAATGTGCCTCACCTAATTTACGAAATACAAGGGCTTAATCCCAATTTGGTAGCTTAGGCGTGACTGACCGATTCATACTTTTAATGAGTACATTCAATTTTTAATCAGTCACGGGGTTAATGCCAATACCCAGAAGAATAGGCTGAGCGATTGCTGCTCTATAGCCTTCCACTGTTGAAGGTAACAAGCCCCTGTCCTCAAAAAGAAAGAGTATGAAATCTGCTACTTGAGGAATAGTGGCTTTGAATGAATTGAACACCGTGAACCACACAAAATATCGAAGACTGCTCACTTTGATTGGTATACTGCGAAAGAGGATGGTCTGATGGATTGTACCATCCTGCGACCAACTTCCATTGGTTATCACGCTTGAATAAGATGTCCCTTGAGCACTTGCATACGTGGTAGTGGAACAGCTAGTCCCAGTTGGCCGTGGTAAATCGATGACTTGGGCTGACAGTAGATTGTGCCAAAGCGGAATTCGTCTAGGTACATCCGCTAATTGATCCAGTAGGTCCAGGAACCACGCCGTGCTAGCCACCACTGAACAATGAGATATACGATAGGGTCGTACTAAAAACTGCGCGGAACTGCGCAGAACTGCGCGGAACTGCGCGGAGCTTAATTTCAACTGCGCGTGGATTATTTGATGGATTTTTCTTTATTTGCTGACGAGCAGAATATTGATATTAATAAAACGGACAACAAAATCCGCAAAATGTCGCTTGAAACGAGAGAGAACGAAATTCAAATACGCAGAAATTATGTTTTACTGCCCGGAGATTCGCTTCTCTGGAATGGAATCGTTAATATTAGAGCACCTTATCCTACCTTATTCGTTATCATCTCACTTGGAATCATTTGATTTGTTTTCTTCAACTGAGTCTTATGTGTGAAATTTCAACTGTCCGTAAGTATATATTGCCGGGTATCAATTTTAACTGCGCGGAAATCGAGCCCGTAAGCAAATTTGGCGTAAAAAGCTGCGCGGAAATCCATGGCACCTTCATCCCACACAGATTCTCCTGGATTGAACTAATTCTGATATGTATGAATTTCAAAAGGCTTGCGTGTATGAATTTCATCTGTCCGAACGTGAACTTGGCATAAATTTCAACTGCGCGGAAATCGAGCCCGTATAAAGTTTAACTGCGCGGAAATCCATGGTAGCTTCACCCCACGCAGATTCTCCTGGATTGAACTAAGTCTGATGTGTATGAATTTCATCTGTCCGAACGTGAACTTGTTATAAATTTCAACTGCGCGGAAATCGAGCCCGTATAAAGTTTAACTGCGCGGAAATCCATGGTAGCTTCACCCCACGCAGATTCTCCTGGATTGAACTAAGTCTGATGTGTATGAATTTCAAAAGGCTTGCGTGTATGAATTTTATCTGTCAGTTCTGCGCAGTTCCGCGCAGTTTTTAGTACGACCGATACGATATGTGTTATTGCATATGCAACTATGCCCATCCAATCCCGTGGAAGATCATCCACAGCATATGCCAACGGGTCCGGGTCCGGTGACATGAACAGGAATATTTGATCATTTTGCCTGGTGGCAAGCAAATCTGTCTGCAGCACCTCCCAAACATGTGCTATTTGTCTCAGGATGTCGGGGTCGATTTGCCATTCCGTAGGAATTATCTGATTGCATCTCAATGGCGCATCTGCAGTGACATTCATACACCCCGGGATGAGCCTGGCCAACACTGTTATGTTGTTGTCCCAACACAGACCGAAAAAGATTTCCGCTTGGTTTGATAGTTGCGGGATCTTGTGCCCCTGCTGGTTGATGTAGGCAAACACTGTCATATTGTCCATTGCTATCAGCAGGTTCTTGCCCGTCAATATGCTCACCCACGTGCGGATAGAATGTGTGACTGCCATAAACTCCAACACATTTATATGGTACGAGCAACTATAGATGCGTCCATGAACAAGTGATGTGTAGGACGAAACGGAAGTGGGGATACACCCAGCATTACATTGAGTGGATCCAGCCACCATTCGAGGCATTGTTTGACAACAGGTGTGACTGGTATCCATGGGTTCAACTGCCTCTTGCCCTGTTGATGATTCAGGAAAATCATTAAGGGACAAAACTACTGTCGACCTCCTGTGTTGATGTCAAGACACGGACTATTGCAGCAAAGTGTGAATCCCTGGCTCGAGATAACTTGAGAAACAGTGGAATCTTTAGTCAACGATTTCTGGGGGTTTGACGAGAGTTAATAGCGTATCGTAGTCCACCCCCAGAAATTGCGCATTTGCGACAAAGTCATTTCTGATTTCTATGTGTGTGGGGGATAATGCAGAGAGATCAGTAACTTTAGGACAAACGGATTGTCCCGGATCAACTGCTCCTTGCAGGCATTGCTTGACAGTTAGTCGTTGATATAAAAGTGGTAGTTTATACCTTGACTGTGCTGGAATAGTGCCACTCTAGTGTACATCCAGGGGGAAGTGGAAAGACTGAACGGAAGCACTTGTATTTTAACTATAGTGCAGCCTCACTATAATGTGCCTCGATATAGCGCTGATTCTGATATAAGGTGGGTATTATGGTGTCCCCCAAATTGATGAATACATATTATTTTAGTCCTTTTATAAGGCTGAAAATCTGTGAGGTGGTTAAGTTTGGTACCCAATAACAGTGTTATAGTGAGGTTACACTTCCTCTCTGCTGGAAATATCGGGATATGCAGGTATGCATCCCTTAAATCCAGCAAGGTCATTCATTCTCCTTGTTTGAATGCCGACCAGATGGACCAGAATCACTCCATGCGGAAGTGTGGTGGTGGAGTAAGAAAGTTTTTAAGGCACTTCAGGTTTATACCATGCACATCTCGGAGACCTATAACAGCCGCCTTCACAGAGGCCTGTATCGCTGCTAGATATTCCACTCATAGAGGAATACGAGATGGAAGGGGAATAGCAGTCAGCGAGGGAATCATGCCGAACGATACAAGGTTATTCGCTAATCAACGAGCCATATATTATTGTTTGGATGACCCACAATCCTGCCCCATTTATAGCCCAGTTTTGCCAGAAGAACTGAATTCTTCCCCAACCAAAAGATCTTGATTGTGGTGTGACCAGAAATGTGAAAGTAAGGTGTTCCCGCCATACTGGAAGCCAATCAGTATGGCTCGAAACATCACTTAGGTTGCTTTGACTGCTGTGACCTCCACTCATTTACCCCACCTTCTTCTTGCCCCAGCCTGATAACTTGGGATCGTCCGAAGGGGGAATGGTTTCTGCTGTTGTCCCTGTGAACCCTTACTAGCCTTGGAACTGGAAGGCAGATTTGACTTTTTCGGTGAGGACCGGAAGTTGAGGGTGCCGACCCCTCACCCGGAAGCACAGAAAGTATCCGATCTGTCATGCTCAATGTGTGACATCTCAGGTCAGACTTCTGCTATGGAATCACCAAACAATAAAGACTAGGCTGTTGAGATTTCAAGCTTCTGGTGTGTATTCGTGCATGAGAGGAATGTATAGGCCCCTCTCTTCAAAAACACAAGCATTGCAGAAATGTAGGCGTTATGTACCAACAAATCTAACAGCACTGGAAGTTTATTCCCTTTTGTAGCTGTTTTTGACTTTTGGCACCTGCCAATGAAAACAAACCATCCTTGATTGCTAGTAGGAACCAGTCCAGATGTATTGTATTTTCTACTCCTTGGTCGGCTGCTTCCTCTAGTGTAATGGCCTGCTTGTTCGATAGTGGAACATTAAGGCTGGATTGTTTTATTAGTGCCCTATGGACACATATACCAAAAGCCTCATTTAACCTCTGCGACCAAACGCTGAATCCTGGACAACATATGACCTGTTCACCTTCTTCGCCACAGGGAAGGCCCAAGAAGATTCTGCAGGGGGGAAGTGAGCTCTAGGATGCATTCGATTGCCCTCACCTTGAGACCAGTCGAGGCCGGAAGCATCTGTATTGACCTCGTAACCGGAAGTGTCGGGCTTCCTGCCAGTAAGGTCTCTTGAAAGGGATACAGCCTGTCAAATTAGCTTCCGGTTGAGGTGGCTGGTCATTCGAAACTGGAAGCATTTCTTAATACCTTCATCTCCTCCACTGCTGTTCCATACCAGCAAGTATGGCAGCCAGGGTTGGATCGTGCACTGATGAGGTAACCGGAAGCAGGGTCTGGTGGGGGGAGGGGGGGGGGGGGGATTTTTCATAGAGCTTACAGGAGGTGAGCATGGCAAATGTAAAGGCATATGAATTGGTACTCCTGGTGTGAATCCAGAGGCAGGAGAGATTGTCGCCAGTTAGCAGACCCGGTTCAGATCCATGCAAACCACCTGAAGTTGGTAATTGTGACAAGCCATGCAAGGACAGACACCTTTCCACAACAGGATGCCGATATTATAGGTACCAGTATACACCTGCCGCATTTTGTTGTGAGAACTTCAATCTCTGGTGGCTATAGAAGGCTCAGTGTCACAGTCTCGGCAGGGGAGAGATGAGGATAACCACCAGAGAATTAAGACAGAAGTCCTGAGAATGTTAGACTGACCATATGCCCCTGGACCGCATGGACAGTCCAGGCCTCAACCACGTTGAGGAAGGCAGTCTCACAAGCCCGCGTCCAAATGAAAATGTCGCCCGTGATGTATACGTAGATTTATCAGGACGATCAAATTCATACATCCAGTCAAGAGAATGGCGGTAACTGTCTATCCGACACCGAACCTGGACCTGGTTCCGATTTCCCATCTTTGTCGATCAGAGTCGTCATAATGGGAACTGGGGCAGCCACAGTTGTAGTAGTGTTGGATTCCACATCTTCAAGTGTATCTTCTACCAGTATCGTCTTGGTCAGTTTTTTACCGCATTTGAGAAAATCAAAGACACTGAGCCGGGGAGAGGGGAGGCGACTGTTTATAATTATGTATGTCAACAAGACTACACAATTTGAGACAATTAGGCATTAACTGCATAGGCCAGTGTCCCATGTTGATAATCTTGAAATAAATCATGGGGACAGTGGATGCACTCTTCACATGCACTGTCTCAAGTACATAAGATGCAATGATGGCATGCCGGATATTTCGAATGTGAAGCGTACAAAGGTTTCACCAATCCACAAGAGATGCAGGACATTTGAAAGGGCATACCACTTGAATAATACAAAGAATACTTCCCAATGTGTTTCTTGTAGATAATCAGGCATTGTGAGGTAATCCAACTGTGGTGATTTTGCAGAAAAACTCGATTTTCACAGACTTAAGACTTGTTAACAACTCGTATCCACGGAGTGAAGATTTGAGAAGGAAGTGAGTGTGCACATGATTTGCAGGGCGAGATCTGGGGAAGAATTAATTTTCTTCATTGGTGATTCAGGTCAAACACAGAATGCAATAAGTGTTGAAATGGCATAAGTTTTCAGTGCAAATAACATATCACTTTGTGAGTTTCGATCACTGTGTTCAACTGCGATCACAAATTGTCCATATCCGAGGGTAGACGGACCCCAGAATTATGACCGTTTCACCTCTGCATCTTCCTGTTCTTGCACCTCCTATTGGACTTTCAGTGCACAGTATATACTACAGACATACCAATCTGTGTGTGTTTCCCAACAGAGTTTTATAGAAACTGGATATCTTGTACTTAATTCAAATTTTTGAAAAGAAATCCAGCAATCTCACTGGTCAATGGAGAAAATTCATTGTTTTCGTAAAGGTTCATTGGCGTTGCCCAGCAATAGAATTTTAAATCCCTTTATTAGTTTTACTGAAAATAAATTGCAATTATTAAACTCACCAAAAAGAGTTACGAGTGAGAGAGCTATCTTGGACGAGAGCTATTTTGGACACTTCCTGCCATTCCACGAGCAGCGTTCATGAATATGGACAATTTTACACGTTTGAAAAGTTGGTACTCACCATTGTTCAAAATTTCAGCCATCTAGACATTTTTCTGCCAAAAAACTGATTTGTCTAAATAGCTTGCATTTATCAAGGAGATAAGCTTACTCTTCTTCAATTTTTTTATCAATTTCGGCAATTGGCACTACATGAATTAAATACACAAGAAATTTGCAGCAAGAGTGCCCCTGCCCTCCATGCATTGTCAATGGCACTTCAATACTGGAATATCCTCTGATTTTTCGCGATAAAAAATATTTTAAATTCATAAACATATGCCAATGAAATAAACAGTATATGAATAATTAGTGCATGACTTATCTGATCAATGATAGCTGCAGTTGAAAATAATAACACCATTTGACTCTGAATGTTCCAAAATAGCCTGATCACCGTTACAGATTTGCAGCGCATTTCCAGCATGGTTCCAGTATGTTCCCAGCATGAATTACCAGCATGGTGCCAGCATGGTCACAGTACATGCTGCAGCCATGCTGGAGAACACCCCACTAAGCTCAACCTGGCTGCAGCATGCTTGCAGCATGTTTCAATTATTTCAATTATGCTGCAACCATGCTGGGAGATTTCACAGCATGGTTGCAGTATGGTAGGTATGGCCATTGCACAGGGGCATACTGCATTCATGCTGGAATTCTGCATTCATGCTGGAATTCTGCAGCATGGTTCCAGCATGGTAACTAAAGCCTGATAAGGGACATGCTGCAACCATGCTGGGAGATTTCACAGCATGGTTGCAGTATGATAGGTATGGCCATTGCACAGGGGCATGCTGCATTCATGCTGGAATTCTGCAGCATGGTTCCAGCATGGTAACTAAAGCCTGATAAGGGGCATGCTGCAACCATGCTGGGAGATTTCACAGCATGGTTGCAGTATGGTAGGTATGGCCATTGCACAGGGGCATGCTGCATTCATGCTGGAATTCTGCAGCATGGTTCCAGCATGGTAGCTAAAGCCTGGCAGGGGGCATGCTGCATCCATGCTGGGATTTCACAGCATGGTTCCAGTATGGTAGCTATAACCTATACAGAGGCATGCATGCTGCAGCCATGCTGGCATTTTGCAGCATGGTGCCAGCATGGTAACTATAACCTACAAACATGGGATACATGTACAATGTTATAGCTCCACTGCATGGACACAGGTGGTGGAAGCCATTGAATTTGTCTGCACAAATAGTAAAGCTAACTTTAGTTTTCTGGCATATTTTGTAAATATGTTGGGTTGTAATATATTTTTTCCTATCCATGTACTTGATCTCATGTTTCACATATCCAGACATCAATAAATAATTCAAGATGAACCATTGAAACAAAGGGATATATATTCCAGACAAATATGAAGTTTATGTATATGTAGGGAACTGTAACTGCACTCACCTTCAAGTTTCCAAGTACATGTACTTCCATGGTTATACATAAGAATTTAAAGATAATACAATGCAAATAGCTCTTGTCTGTGTACTTTGGCACATCCTAGAATCTTACAAGCCATGTTTTTCCTGCAACCATGTTCAAAGTACTGGTTAGTAGTTATTCTGATTTGAATTCTGGCTCTAAACTTGTGAGCTGACCTGATTTCTGATTGGTACAGAATAACCAGGGCAATAGTTCATTCATATCATGTGACAGCTACATGGACATGTAGGTCAGCCATACAGCAGCATGGTTGCAGCATATGCTGGCAACGCAGTATGACTATTATTTTATCTAAGTGGTTCCAGCATGACTGCAGCATGGATAGATTATGTCTGAGTTAATCCAGTATAACACCAGCATGCATTTGCAGCATGGTTGCAGTACATGCTGGGAGGCAGTATGGTGAAATACTGTCGGAGTAAATCCAGTATGGTCACAGCATGGATACCCAGCATGGTTCCAGTATATACTGCAATGCAGTATGACTAGTATTTTATCAGTGATTCCAGCATGACTGCAGCATGGAAACCCAGCATGATTCCAGCATATGCTGCAAATCCAGCATGATCCCAGCATGAATGCAGCCCATGCTGCACTGCAGCCCATGCTGCAATTCCGTAAGGGCCTGATGGGCCGACAGGCTAATTCTGTTGATCTCTCAATGCGAAGATGGAAGCACCAATAAACATGAAAAATATATCATAGATCAGTTCTGAGTAGCAGATGTCTGATGCCAAGTTTCATCCCAAAAGGTTCATTTTCTTGGGAATTACATGAAAATAACCCCTCAAAAACGTCCAAAATAGCGCTGTAGTATATTTTTTTGAAAAGCTGTTCATTCAAAGAATTAGAGTATCATGATAATATTGTGCTTCTGTTATCTAAATCTGGATCACCAGTACTGAATTCTAAATGAAGCTGTTTGTGAAAAATTTGGTCTTCCATCGCTTCCAAAGTTAACTTCTAAAGTTTCTATCCAGATATTTGCAGTTTTACATTTCTAAACCAAAAAGGCACACTACATTAATCCCACACTCAACAAGAACCATTTCAATGTACACACTTTCATTTTTCCTCTGAAATTGTGACAAATCAGATGAGTCACTGGTCAATGAAGAGTGCATGAAATGGTTTTGGTTAAAGCTTGTCATTACACAAAACTGTTGCAATTAATGATGATCAGCCTGAGTGGATGTCAGTCACAGAATGGAGAGAACAAATATTTGAATTTCCATATGATACAAGGAACTCGAGGCAATCTATGTTTATTATTTTATAACAAATTATCATCTTCCATCTGAAGGCTCTTACAACTATCCCAGCAACTGCAGATATTAGACAGAAAGATTGATGTAGAGACAATCAATAGATAGAGGAAAGGGGAATTAATCAGCCATCATATAACAAACAACATCCATCAGATAAGCCAATATTTATTTTCCCCAGAAACTTTGTCACATCACAGCCAGCAGTGTGGCATCCACTCGGAATATAAAATCCAAATATTTGATTATCCAAGTCAATTTTCATAAGGGTGATTGATATTATCGAAGGTTAACAAAGAGTCAAAATTGTCTTCAATATACGCCCACACAAGACATCGTCCAAAAAATCTCCTGATCTTGGGGTCACAGTGACCCCGACCTTTGACCTTGACCGTAATTTTCTTATGTGAAATATCATCTCCCCCTTACAGGGCCGTAGCCAGGATTTACTGAGGGGTGGTTCGCCTTCACTCCAAAAGGGCACATCAGGGGGTTCGCTGTATGGGAAAAAGGGCAAATAGGGGGTTCGCTTCAGTTTGAAAAGGGTATTTATATGCGAAAAATATATAATATTTCCGAAAGGGGGGTTTTCCCGAACCCAAAATAACCCCCCTGGCTACGGGCCTGCCTTATGTATGTACGGACACACAAAAAACGTAACTTTCAATGATTTCCTGCTTTTGGGTTCACGATGAACTTGACCTAAATTTTGGTACATGACACATCGTGTCAGATGTTCAGACACAAAAAATCACCATTTTAACAATTCTTGATTTCGGGTTCACAGTGATATTAACATTTTCATGTGAATAGAATGCAGATAGAATATGCCAAGGAATGTCACTCAAGTTTAAATACAGAAGTTGTTATCTACAACAAAAATTCTTTTACTGTGAAGAGTTTACTGAAATGGCACATTCAAAACTACAAAATAGTACTAAAAGGATTATCTAAAAACAAAAAGTAGCAGAGTAAACAATATGACAATTTGTGCATATATTCAATAAATTATGTGTGAACCCAAGAATAGTTAATATAAAGCCACTTCGAAATCATGACTTATTATTCAGCCTTGTATCATATTCAGCAGTAAATTATATATATATATATAGTTGCACATGTAAAATATTGCAAATACATAAATAAAATTTCTATATGCTCATATTTTAGTGTTCTACATCTAGAATGTCTAATATCATCTCAAATGTACATATCACAAGATGTTAGTTATTGTATCACAGACATGCATGTATATAAAAACATGGAGCAAAAAATATCATAAAGTTTTTAAAACAAATATATGTACAGTACTTATATCCTGCATATGGAACATTCAATTGAATTCTATGTAGTTTTAGCAATATTTAGAAGAATAAAAATAAAATATGTTTTAAATATCTATATTCACATAATATTTTGATGAAAAAATAACTTGAATTTGAAGAATACAATATTTCAACATCATACAAAAAATGTACCATTTTGGCATTTTGAGAGAACACACATGTACATATAATAACATAATGGAACTGACTTACAAACACATATACATAGATATATAAATATTAGTATTCTGGTAGGTCAATCATAACTGGTTTGATCTATACACCAAGGTCTATACAGGAAACTCTGCCCATGGGTGATCATTAGTTGTGCCAATGAAGCAGACCAGACAATTAACACAGCATGCCACCACATCAGTCAGATGCTGCTTTTAATAAGGCACAGGGCCATAATCACAGGGTAATAAATATCACAAGGTCAGCCTAATAAAATATATTATATTTCACATACATGGAGCAGCTTTAGAAGAGAAACCTTACAGAATTCTGGTACTTCAATATGTATACACAACCATTTTGCAGCAATAAATGTCTCAATTTATGAAACATAAAACATATCAGGATTACCCAAATTGAAGCATCAAGAAATGTGAAGTTCCAGTCAACATGAAAGAAAGGCCAATGTTTAATAACAATTTGAATACGGTGTACCTGAAAGTTTCATAAAGTCAAGTTGTCCAGAAATTTTGGTCCATCTTTCATGTAAATGTCATGATACAAAGAGAACTAGTCTGTAGGGGTTCAACAATTATGAGTCTAGATGGCTTTTCAGTACTCTAAAAGCCTGAAACAATAGAATTTTACGTTAATTATCATGTACTACCAATGTATCAATAGTTACCTGCAGCCAAACTTTCGCTCAAATTTTTACTCGATCCTTACTCTGAATAACCAGTCTGGCTTATCAGTGTCTGATAAGTGTGAAATTACCTTAGTTGGTATCAAAGAAAAATAACTAAAAATTCACAATTTCAGCATACATATAAAATATATAGCTGTACCAATAAACAGTAAATTTCACACATAAATAATACCACTCCTGTGTGGCTATTCAAGAATTATATGAAACAGCAGGAAACCTTGCCTTAAAGAACTATATCTGATATAATCTCATAGTGCATTACAAGGAGTGGGGTATAAAATGTGTTATGCAGTCTTCAATGAGCCCTATTACCCTTACAGTAGACCTGACAAATGTAGAATTACATGAGCTCAAATTGACATGGATAGCAAGAATGGTGTTGGTTCCTTGGTATTAGAGAACTGTCACTACCAATCAAACAATGAAGGTGAGATCAAAGAAGGCAGTCTAATATAAGCTAGAGTTGATGATGTCAAGTGTTCATATCCTGACTTCTATACACTGAACTGTCTGTCCCTGTAACCATACATCATACTGTATAATAACAGTAGCGGATTCCAGCTTCCTACAACAGCTGTAGTAATACCATAAAATTGCCAAATATTCTACTGCCCAATAATATTCAAACATCAAACAATTTTCTGCTCTCCAGTTGACCAGCCCATAAAACAAACCATTGGGAATGTCAGAGTTTAGTTACATTTGTTTAATGTGATTACCCTCCCAACATGCATGTTTGCCAGCCAAGCAAGCTACATCTATGTCTGTATGCAGCCTTGGTGGAAATCATCCATTTGAATTGATTGGCCCACTGCATGGGATGCAGCCAAACATGATGGTGCCTAAGATTGTGTTATGCTGCCATATACATGTGTGTATAGGAAAATTTCACATCGAAACACTTTTCACCAATACTTTGGAGAAGACTATTCCTAAGAGAAAATTCTGCATCAGAGTAGGTCATGTACTAACTACCCCTGGTTATTCAGTCAAGGCCACATACGGACACTCAAGACGTTCAGATGCATGTTAATTACATATCACATATAATTTAATTCAGCTTTCTTAAATTTTTCACAAAATAAATATGAGTTGAAATATAAATGAAGACAACTTCTGAACTATGTGAACTCAATAATTTGGTGAGTTTTGAGAAGTAGAGTCCAGTTTCTATTCCATACAATGTACCCAAATTAAGGCAATGAAGATGTTGAAAATATTAGCAGGGTAAGGAAATGTTATCAAAACATGAAATATGAAGAGTGATTTGAAGTGGTGAGAATGATGGATGTATGGTTCACTGACTGAGAAAATTGTTACCCAAAACCAACTCCAAAGTTTAATATCATTCAAATCTTCTACAACCATAATCGACTTTTATACCTGACCTGGCAATACCTGAATAAATCAATATATTATGGGTAAATATATTATGGGTAAATGTATTATAAAGTAAGAAGAACTTCACTCAAACAATCAAACAAATATTGTCTGAAACTGTTAACTTCGTACATATTTTCAAGGGGACTGTGAAGAGAAAGAAGCAACAAAATCTGATGTAATTCAGATTATGTTTAATTTTTTAGACTTTCTGCATGAAAAAATAAATTATTATCCAGCCTTTCAAATATGATCGAAAATCGAAAAAGAACGTGAAAATGCTGTGAAAGTCTTGTCATGGTATTCACTTTTACCCTGGGATATTGTCATGGATGGTGGATTACAGAACAACTGAGCAATCTTCTTGTTTATCTTGATCTCTAAACCACCCTGAACCAAGTAGACATAGTATAGAAATGAAAACTAACAGAGGTAAGTGTGTTGGGGATGAACTAGTTCCAGGATTCACCATTAAATCCATATTGGGCTATTATCATTATAGATATTATGAACCCTGATAGGGCACAGCATCAACCATGTCCTTCAGAATTCATTGGATATGTTGACCTTTTTAAGGTTTTGTCTCATCAGCCCTTTGGAGATCCAGTGGACAGAATCCATCTGTTTTTAGTTCCATATCTGGATCACATTGAATAGGAAGATAGCTAAGCCACCTGCGGGACCCTCATTGGAGTGACTGGAGGACATAATACATGCAGAGCTTTCTTTGCCTCCCTGAAAATAAAGAAGAAGATATGTATTTAGTCATATGGTTATTCGTTGGGGATAAACTATTAATTGTGAATAATGTTTCAAGGAAGGTACATTTAATACATATATTGTGACGGCTCATGTACCCAAACTGTATACAATCTCATGTAGTCAATCTGTATACAATCCCATGTAGCCAAACTGTATACAATCCCATGTAGCCAAACTGTATACAATCCCATGTAGGCAATCTGTATACAATCCCATGTTGTCAAAATGTATACAATCTCATGTAGCCAAACTGTATACAATCTCATGTAGCCAAACAGTATACAATCTCATCTTGGCAAACTGTTGAAAATCTCATGTAGCCAAACTATATAATCTCATGTAGGCAAACTATATCTCATGTAGCCAAAGATTATACAATCTCATCTAGACTGGGCGAACTGTTTAAAATCTCATGTAGGCAAACTGATACAATCTCATGCAGCCAAAATATATAATCTCATGTAGACAAACTATATACAATCTCATGTAGCCAAACTGTATATAATCTCATGTAGCCAAACTGTATACAATCTCATCTAGGCAAACTGTTTAAAATCCCATGTAGCCAAACTGTATACAATCTCATGAAGCCAAAAGATAACAAAAGCAAGAACCTTGTTGATCAGTAATCTTGACAGTCGACAAGACAAACATGTGAATAATCTGGAAAACATTGTCACCTACTAAATATCGTAAAAAAAAAATTGTTTGGAAAGATAGCTACCAACTGTGACAACAGAATGCTCACTATACACAATGTGGTCCTTCCTACATGGGAAGGATGGAGGGGAATTGTACTCAATAACCACACCATAATCTCACAACAGTGCACAATGTGAGCTACACCTCCGGGTGGCAAAGACTAAATAAACTGATAAACCGAAACAGGATCAGATTCGTATATGGACAGACTGGGTTAGAATATTTTAGATAAATCGGCATCATGTTTTTGGACATGGTGTCAATTTTTTTAACCAGTCAGCAGTCACTTTCAACCAATCCATGCATACAGTGATTCATTTGTGTTTTCCAGAAATTTGTACGTGTCCACAGGACAGTCAGACCAGTATTTTTTCCAGTCCGCTTTAGAATTTACCAGTATTGCATGGACGGACAGGTGTAAAATCGATCCCCGAAAGAGATATGCTGTGGAGTCTAGAACATAATCCGAGTCTAGAACTTGAACATAATCCAAGTTATCATTCTATCAGTTATCAAGTAGGACAGCCTATCTGTAAACCATGTTGCCTTACACTGCCGATATGGGGCAGCTGATCGTGTAGAAGCACAAAAGTGTAGCTGGATTTTATTGTGTTATTGTGCTTTGGAGGATATACTAACACATTATGACCTTTGTAACTTGACCTTGACCTGATATTGTGCTCATAATGCGGTTCACATTCTTACCTATGAGACCTTTAAAAAAAAATCAAGGTCAGACAAGAGTGAACTTAATCAAGGGACCTCCTAACAGCATGGTGCGAAAGATCAAGTCTCTAGATCAATTTGTGCCAAAGACCTCGCATTCACGATGGTATTCACATCGACCTCTTTGACCTTTGAAAATAGGTCAGAGTCAGTTCTGAGTGAACACAACCACAGACCCTCAAGGCAGGAGACTAGTGTACCAAAGACCAAGGCAATATCCCTCTCTGTTATTGAGATATTGCATGAGATGCCACAAGCCCTAATATACACACAGTACATCGCCAAATACTGCAGTATTCTGTCACCATATGATTACGCTCTCTCTGTGGCAGTCATTTTCCCAACAGACAAAACATTTCACAACTCCCTTTCTCCATTTAAATTTCAAGATATTTCATCATATAAAACAATAGACACGCACTATAAAAAATGCACTTATGATCATGTTATGATACATAATTTATGAAGGGAAGTGATGAACCTATTTTCTGTCTTGAATTCCGTTCTGTGAAAATTCAGTCCCCACAACTGCGAGTTAATATGTTTTTACTCGCTGAGGCATGAGCATGTATTGTGCAAAACAGGTATCTCCCATGTAACAGGTATCTCCCATGTAACAGGTATCTCCCATGTAACATATCTCCCATGTAACAGGTATCTCCCATGTAACAGGTATCTCCCATGTAACAGGTATCTCCCATGTAACAGGTATCTCCCATGTAACAGGTATCTCCCATGTTATAGCACCATTACCAACCATATGGAAGCTTAATTCATAGGCTGACAATCATTAGCTCCTCTTCATTGATCCGTCACTAGATTTTTGTCTGAATTTGTCCGAACACAATATATACCAAACTTATTGCGCAACGACGTCACATCATGTGTAATAAACAGGGAGGTGGAGGCCATCACATTCTAGGCTAGCCAGTCTAAGTAATCTAAGGATGGGGACGCCTAGTTATTTGCTTCTGATAGAATATCTACCGATATATTTATAAATTTGTACAAATGGTTAATTTTTTGAAGTAGATATTCTAGCTTCCTGGGCTAATAAACCTTGCACATGCGTACTTTCTGCGGTGCACATGTTCAGACTTGCTTTTTGCCCCGTCTGAAGGACAGGTGTTACGCTGGTGTATGTACATGTAATACAGAGGCATATATAAAGTTACTGACTACAACACAATCATTGGTATACTTGACAGGGTAACATGATAATAAATGGTACTTGTTTGCTGTATTTGTGTATACAGTTGAAGAATTTATTTTTTTTCATGAGGGATCATTCGGATCAATCAGAAGATATTACTGGCCAGTTGTACTGGAGTCCATATTCGTTTGTGAAAATAGAAAGTATTGCTTCACAGCATCAATAGCCAGTGATCAACTCCTCTACAGCAATGTTTGTGGACAGTGTAATATCCTCCCCACCCTATCTAATGTAAATTAGTATGAGCATGGCCTATCCTCACATCTTCAATAGCTCAGTCAAAGTACATCACACAATCCATAAATCCTCTTTACATCACATTCTTTTTTCATTCCTCTGTTCTCATTCATATCTCAATACATCAATCCAGCACAAAATCAGATTTCTCTAATTCTAACAGAGTGTTTTACCATTCTTTCTACAACATGCCATAGCACACCACTACACCCCTCCAAATGAACTAATATCAACAGAAAACACACCAGTCCTAACGATCAACTCGTCGGTCATCATACCTACTTCACCCCCATGTACCGATATACTTGGCCATCATCTACCAATATATTGATCATCATACCTCACTAAATTTGATATGTACATGTTATTGAGTTCTGTGTCAGTTAGGAGGGGATATATCTGGCGAGCCACCCAAAAGATTGTATAATTGTGAGTGAGTGCAATGAACGAGCTTTTTTACAATATCATTTGGCTGGCAAGCCTGATATATCCCCCTCCCAACTGGCACCGAACCCGATAACTTTTCTATCACCTTTGTCAAAGAAAATACATTGGGTCATACCTGAATACACTTGGTCATCAAACCTCAATATACTTAGTCATCAAATCTCAATACACTTGGTCATCACATGTGTATACACTTGGTCATCAAACCTCAATATACTTAGTCATCAAATCTCAATACACTTGGTCATCGCATGTGAATACACTTGGTCATCAAACCTCATTATACTTAGTCATTAAGCCTCAATATACTTGGTCATCACATGTGAATACACATGGTCATCAAACCTCATTATACTTAGTCATCAAGCCTCAACACACTTGGTCATCGCATGTGAATACACTTGGTCATCAAACCTCATTATACTTAGTCATTAAGCCTCAATATACTTGATTATCACATGTGAATACACATGGTCATCAAACCCCATTATACTTAGTCATCAAGCTTCAATACAATTGGTCATCACATGTGTATACACTTGGTCATCAAACCTCATTATACTTACTCATCAAGCCTCAATATACTTGGTCATCACATGTGAAGACACATGGTCATCAAACCTCATTATACTTAGTCATCAACCCTCAATACATTTGGTCATCACATGTGTATACACTTGGTCATCAAACCTCATTATACTTAGTCATTAAGCCTCAATATACTTGGAGGGAGGGAGGGAATTTGGCTTAATGTCACACTCAAGTTTGTTTCACTCATATTGTGACAGTCAGTTTGGTTGGTGGAGGAAGCCGGAGTTCCCGGAGAGAACCACCGCCATTCGGCAAGTAACTGACAAACTTTCACACATGGACCAGCTGGGGTCGAACCCGTGCCGGTTCAGCGGTGTGAGGCTAGCGGTCACCAGCGAAGCGCCTTAGACCACTCGGCCACCGAGGGCCCCTCAATATACTTGGTCATCATATGTGAATACACATGGTCATCAAACCCCATTATACTTAGTCATCAAGCCTCAATACACTTGGTCATCACATGTGAATACACTTGGTCATCAAACCTCATTATACTTAGTCATCAAGCCTCAATACACTTGGTCATCATATCTATATGTGAATACATTTGGTCATCAACCCTTAATATACTTAGTCATCAAACCTCAATATACATGGTCATCAAACCTCATCATACTTAGTCATCAAGCTTCAATACAATTGGTCATCACATGTGAATACACTTGGTCATCAAACTTCATTATACTTAGTCATTAAGCCTCAATATACTTGGTCATCACATGTGAATACACATGGTCATCAAACCTCATTATACTTAGTCATCAAGCCTCAACACACTTGGTCATCGCATGTGAATACACTTGGTCATCAAACCCAATTACACTTAGTCATTAAGCCTCAATATACTTGGTCATCACTTGTGAATACACTTGGTCATCAAACCTCATTATACTTAGTCATCAAGCCTCAATACATTTGGTCATCATATGTGAATACACATGGTCATCAAACCCATTATACTTAGTCATCAAGCCTCAATACATTTGGTCATCACATGTGTATACATTTGGTCATCAAACCTCATTATACTTAGTCATCAAGCTTCAATACACTTGGTCATCACATGTGAATACACTTGGTCATCAAACCCCATTATACTTAGTCATCAAATCTCAACACACTTGCTCATCATATGTGAATACACATGGTCATCAAACCCCATTATACTTAGTCATTAAGCCTCAATATACTTGGTCATCACATGTGAATACACATGGTCATCAAACCCCATTATACTTAGTCATCAAATCTCAATACACTTGGTCATCCCATGTGTATACACTTGGTCATCAAACCTCATTATACTTAGTCATCAAATCTCAATACACTTGGTCATCACATGTGTATACACTTGGTCATCAAATCTCATTATACTTAGTCATTAAGCCTCAATATACTTGGTCATCACATGTGAATACACATGGTCATCAAACCTCATTATACTTAGTCATCAAGCTTCAATACATTTGGCCATCACATGTGTATACATTTGGTCATCAAACCTCATTATACTTAGTCATCAAGCTTCAATACACTTGGTCATCACATGTGAATACACTTGGTCATCAAACCCCATTATACTTAGTCATCAAGCCTCAACACACTTGGTCATCACACATGAAACTGAATACACTTGGTCATCAAACCTCATTATACTTAAGTCATTAAGCCTCAATATACTTGGTCATCACATGTGAATACACATGGTCATCAAACCTCATTATACTTAGTCATCAAGCCTCAACACACGGTCATCACACATGAAACTGAATACACTTGGTCATCAAACGCCATTATAGTTAGTCATTAAACCTCATCACACATGGTCATAATTTACTCATATACTTAGTTGTCAAACTTTAATACTCTTGGCCATCAAACCTCATTATCTTTAGTTCTCAAACCTCAATACACTTGATCATGATACATGTATATGCATACACTTTTGGGGGGGGGGGGATTTGGTTTAATGTCACACTCAAGGTTATTTCACTCATATAGTTACAGCCAATTTGGTTGGTGGAGGAAGCCGGAGTACCCGGAGGGAAGCACTGCCCGTTAGCAAGTAACTGGCAAACTTTCACACATGCACCAGTGGGTCTCGAACCAGTGCCTGTTCAGTGGTGTGAGGCTAGCGGTAACCATATACACTTGGTCATCAAGCCTTGTCAAGCCTCAATAAACTTGGCCATCAAACACCAATACACTTCACCAACCCCAATACACTTCACCATCATATCTCATTTCATCTGGTCAAAATACCCCAATCCACTTGGCCATCAAACCTCAATACACTTGGCCATCAAACCTCAATACATTTGACCATCAAACCTCAATACACTTGGCCCTCATATCTTAATCCCCTTGGTAATCAAATCTCAATACGCCGGACCATCATATCTCGATACACTTGACCATCATATCTCAATTCACTTGACTCTCAAACCTCAATCCACTTGGTCATCAAACCTCACTACATTTAGCCATCAAACCCCAATACACTTGGCCATTATCTCTCAATACACTTGACCATCAAACCTCATTACACTTGACTATCAAATCTCAATTCACTTGACCATCAAACCTCATTACACTTGACCAACAAACCTCAATACACTTGACCACAAAACCTCAATACACTTGACCATCAAATCTCAATTCACTTGACCATCAAACCTCATTACACTTGACCAACAAACCTCTATACACTTGACCACCAAACCTCAATACATTTGGCCATCAAACCCCAACAATATTGGGCAATTCACTTGACCATCACATTTGTACTTGGACCTTAACCCTTCTCAAGAATGGGCACATATTCATTGGGTTTGGAGAAAGGTGATGATATGCAGATTCCTCAGTAGTTGCCTACTCTGTTCTAATTAACAAACTTTGAGATTCTCAGAGAACAAGAGCAAAATGTATTGTTGTGAAACAAGATGATGCTCAAGTGTGAACACAAGATTGATTATGATGAATCCTCCTCCCCCCCCCTTGCCATCCCTTGAGGAGAAAATAACAATGGAATTTCAGTGATTTATTACCAAGAAAACGTGCAGATGGGAGATGAGTGGAATGAATGCTTGGCAGTCCTTATATTGTGAGATTCATTAACTCTACACAGGCAATTAGTACGTCAACAACACCATCAGGTCGGCAGAAAGTTAGAACATCACTCTTCGTGTACGTCAAAATCACTCTTTTCACCAACACTGGTCTCACACATGGCTTCTATAACTTACTATCTAAAATGTATGCATGAATACAGATCAAACAAACTTCGTTAATTTTTGTGTTAACCATATAAGATATATCCATAGGTGTAATAAAAATAGTCTCCTGATGTAAAAGTGGTATAAGAGAGAGAGAAAAAAGAAGCCTTCTTGGCTTTCATCATTAACCCTTTCACCAATTCACCCCTGGGTTTGGCTTTTGTACATTTTTCAGAGGGATGTTGATCGGTGAAAGGGTTAATATTCTGACTGCAGTTTCTCTCCAAATGTTCCTTTCAAGGAATCTGTATATGTTCTTCACATCTTCTGCAATGTTCTCTCTAATAATTCAAACCCTTTTAGAGCAACTATTTACTCTATCTAATAATTCAAACACTTTTAGACCAGCTACTCTCTCTAATAATTCAAACACTTTTAGACCAGCTACTCTCTCTAATAATTCAAACACTTTTAGACCAGCTACTCTCTCTATTAATACAAACACTTTTAGACCAGCTACTCTCTCTAATAATTCAAACACTTTAGACCAACTACTCTCTCTAATAATTCAAACACTTTAGACCAACTACTCTCTCTAATAATTCAAACACGTTAGACCAACTACTCTCTCTAATAATTCAAACACTTTTAGACCAGCTACTCTCTCTAATAATTCAAACACTTCCAGCTACTCTCTCTAATAATTCAAACACTTCCAGCTACTCTCTCTAACAATTCAAACACTTTTAGACCAGCTACTCTCTCTAATAGTTCGAACACTTCCAGCTACTCTCTCTAATAATTCAAACACTTTTAGACCAGCTACTCTCTCTAATAATTCCAACACTTTAGACCAGCTACTCTGTCTAACAATTCAAACACTTTTAGACCAGCTACTCTCTCTAATAATTCAAACACTTCCAGCTACTCTCTCTAATAATTCAAACACTTTTAGACCAGCTACTCTCTCTAATAATTCAAACACTTTAGACCAGATACTCTCTCTAATAATTCAAACACTTTTAGACGAGCTACTCTCTAATAATTCAAACACTTCCAGCTACTCTCTCTAACAATTCAAACACTTTTAGACCAGCTACTCTCTCTAATAATTCAAACACTTTTAGACCAGCTACTCTCTCTAATAATTCAAACACTTTAGACCAGCTACTCTCTCTAACAATTCAAACACTTTTAGACCAGCTACTCTCTCTAATAATTCAAACACTTTAGACCAGCTACTCTCTCTAACAATTCAAACACTTTTAGACCAGCTACTCTCTCTAACAATTCAAACACTTTTAGACAAGCTACTCTCTCTAATAATTCAAACACTTTAGACCAGCTACTCTCTCTAACAATTCAAACACTTTTAGACCAGCTACTCTCTCTAACAATTCAAACACTTTAGACCAGCTACTCTCTCTAATAATTCAAACACTTCCAGCTACTCTCTCTAATAATTCAAACACTTTTAGACCAGCTACTCTCTCTATTAATTCAAACACTTTAGACCAGCTACTCTAACAATTCAAACACTTTTAGACAAGCTACTCTCTCTAATAATTCAAACACTTTTAGATCAGCTACTCTCTCTAATAATTCAAACACTTTTAGACCAGCTACTCTCTCTAACAATTCAAACACTTTAGAGCAGCTACTCTCTCTAACAATTCAAACACTTTTAGACCAGCTACTCTCTCTAACAATTCAAACACTTTTAGACAAGCTACTCTCTCTAATAATTCAAACACTTTAGACCAGCTACTCTCTCTAACAATTCAAACACTTTTAGACCAGCTACTCTCTCTAACAATTCAAACACTTTAGATCAGCCACTCTGTCTAATAATTCAAACACTTTAGACCAGCTACTCTCTCTAATAATTCAAACACTTCCAGCTACTCTCTCTAATAATTCAAACACTTTTAGACCAGCTACTCTCTCTAACAATTCAAACACTTTAGACCAGCTACTCTCTCTAACAATTCAAACACTTTTAGACCAGCTACTCTCTCTAACAATTCAAACACTTTTAGACAAGCTACTCTCTCTAATAATTCAAACACTTTAGACCAGCTACTCTCTCTAACAATTCAAACACTTTTAGACCAGCTACTCTCTCTAATAATTCAAACACTTCCAGCTACTCTCTCTAATAATTCAAACACTTCCAGCTACTCTCTCTAACAATTCAAACACTTTTAGACCAGCTACTCTCTCTATTAATACAAACACTTTTAGACCAGCTACTCTCTCTAATAATTCAAACACTTTAGACCAGCTACTCTCTCTAACAATTCAAACACTTTAGACCAGTTATTTACTCATTAAATTAATACAAAATTGGACTGATGCACATTTTCTTTTTCCAACATCTTGTACAGAAGCTGATTGTAAAGAGTAGCATATTGAATATTGACAGAATACTTTCTGGTAATGTCTTCTACAGTGTATAGTCTTAATATGTGTGAATTATTAGAGAGATCACCATAAATGACTCTACCATACATTTACAGCTGGACCATTTCATAGGAAGTATCAGTTTATTTCTCTAGTAGAGATGAAGGTGAACACAGTTGCAGATAGTATACTGCTGCACAGTAAACACAGGTGGTCCAATTCTCTGTCTGATCTCAACAGATCACTATAAGCTGGTAAAGAGAGCCACTCCTACTGTCATTACAGAAACATGTGGAAACCATCACAGGGATAATAACATAGGGATAGAACAGCAGGAACAAACTAAATGAATATGATCAGAACTTGGAACAAATTGAATTCAGCCTTGTGAACTCTTTGATCACACGTACAACAAGAGCCGTCAGCTGATATATCCCCCCCCACCCCCCCCCCCAAAATGACCCAATATGGATATCTGTAATTAAAATGTCAAAGTTTGTACCCTGTGTTGAGCAGAACAGTTCACGAAAATGATGAAGAGGAGCCTTCCGCCTGGTAAAGAGGGATAGATTATTAAAAGAATGGATTAATACAGACATAATCAATTCTGACAGCACCTTTGACAAGTAGACATAGCACACAACACATTAAAATATGTAAAACTTAATAAAGAAACTGTGTCCTTTGACCAAGTGCCCATGTACAGGCAGGTTCATGCATCTAAGATCAGATCTTCTAACATCTTGACCAGATGCATACAGATTTGGTATTGTCTACTTCTCATACTACTCCATACAGGCTCTCTAGAATCATCAGCCTGCATGAATACTAGATGGTCGGGAAGTTCAATGTCGTCTTTTTGGCACATAGGAGTAGGACAGAATTTGTACGAGCAGGCAGATAAAAGGCCAGAGCACATCTACCTCCCATAGGGTTTTATATTATGTAAGTTTCAGATTGAAACGAACTCAGGGAGGAGGAAAGAAACTCTGTGGACATGGTTTCAAGTTTTTTGCACAAGGGGAAACGAAAAAACATGGTTTATGAAAAATTGGATACTGATATGACAAACTAGGTTGATGAAGGAAATATCTTTCCATATTTTTTTTTTTTTTTTTACAAATCAAGATAATTGTCTGAAGGTGTATAGGATTAGACTGCTCGCAAGGATGATGTTAATTTTCTCAAACCCTAAAAAATTTGGCATCTGTGTGGATGAAGTCATATAGCTTTTCTGGGGGTAAAAAAAAATCATGCATGTACTCTGTCAACGAAACTCTTCTTCCCAGAGGCTCTCCAACAAAAACAACAACTAATTACAAGCATTTACCGATGTTTACAACAGTAGGGAAGACATTTCTAATAATTCAAAGTTCTTGTCAAGAGGATGATCAACAGATGAAGTTTGAATGGTCCAACAGATGAAGCATCTCTCAGTTCTTTGTCAATGAAGTTCTACCTTAATTGGCACTTGTGCTGTTCAAGTTGTGGGATGTAAGTAAAAACCAGCCTGGTGTATTACACTGTAACTGAATATTTATTGAGGAAAACAATTACTGAGCAATCTCTCAAAATCAACAAAAACAGCTGCATAACATACACAAGATCTGCATTAGGATTAATGGATCTGTCCAGGAAATTCAGATAAAATACTAAATTATGCCTTAAGGGGAATTAGGACTTCTGACATTTTTGAAATTTTGAAAGTCATTTTTTCGAATTACTTCAAAGAAATAGTCATATTTTCTTGTGTTTAATTGTGTTTCCTATCTTTCTGAGATGAAATAATGCACCCTTGATAATTGAGTGCCTTTTTGAAAATTTCAACCTGACAAACAAAATGTCAAAATCTCTCAAGTCCCCCTGATTCTTAAGTGGCATAGTTTTCTATTATAGCAATCTAATAATAGACAGGTCTGGAACAGGAAATGCTTACATAAGAGAAAGCCTAAGACATGTGGAAAATATGTTTCCACTTTGTGAAGTTCCAGCAGTTTTTGTTTTCTTTAACAATATAAAAAGTTCACATGCTATCACCCCATGTGTTGATATTAATCATGGATGAGGACTGTAAATGACCTGGATTTTTTTCCCTAAAAATGTTATTTGAACTGTTCATTACATTTACACTACATACTAGCTCACTCATATAGATAGCTGCCTAAATGATGTACTGTTCTTAAAAAATGTAAGAGACATTTTATTGTCCTTTTATATTAGCTGATGCACGTATAGGCAGGAGACAGAATGTACAAACCACAAATTCATCCCTGTATGTACGAACAACAAATTCATGCTGCGACACATCAATGCATCTGTAGCTGCAATAGGGAAAATCTTTTGTTTAAGGATTAATTTATTTATTTTTTATTTATTTATTTATTTAATTCAGAGACAAACAGGCCAATGTGGCCCACTAACCAGCTCGATAACAAATAATACAACAATAAGATACAAAGTAAACAATAATACTAAAAAACATGAACTAAAACGAAATCGGTAAGTGTGTTACAACTATATTGGGAATCAGGCATCCTTTGGCTTATTTCACATGTTATCAGCAGTGATATCCCACACTCATTCTTTATGTTCTGAATATGCAGCCCCTTCTTTTTCAGGGCTTGTTTTTCCGTGGGAATCTGGAAATCCGATTCCCGTCAGCATCCCCACAAAATAATTTACGGGAATCCAACAGATTCCCGTACAATATTAGCAATCTGTATAGAAATGATAGCATTGGATTCCCGTGAATTCCCATAGAGCTGTGTTGCGAGAATCTATTTGGACTCTCGTGAATTTTGACGAAAAACAAGGCCTGTTCAGGGATGGTACAGATGGGCCAAAACTATACCATTTAGAGTATAGGTGTAGAAATTCCACCTTAAAAATATACTGCAGATGACACACAGATCAGCACAAGATAAACAGGAAATACAAAAAAAAAAATCGCATCATTTCTTCTTGCTGTGCTGGTGGCACACCTGCCATGTTACTAATGTGGTGGTGAAAATGACACATGGCCAAGCAACAGTAATATTCACATCCATATAGCCTAAACTGACTAAACACACATCAAACTGAAACTGCTAATGGAGGATGTACAAGCCTGGAAAACCTATTTTTATATGGTATTAATTTCACCTGTCAAGTGACCATAGAGCTCTACATCCCCCATCAGTAGCACCAGTAATCGTGGATTGCATCATAACTGATGCTGCTGCTGCAGGGAATGTGGACCTCGAAGGTTGATTGTTTTTGGTCAAAGATATCCCATATCATTGATTAAGAGTAAGATTTTGAAAATGTAGATCTCTCTGATGAGCCATATTACCACAGTGGTCATGTTGCTTTTCAAGCATATTTACATATTTTAAGGTGTTGGCAGTGAAGTTACTGAGATGAAATGAAGGGACCAAGAAGGAATTGCTGAAAAAAACCCAACAAATGTACGTGGAATATTAAGGTGCAGATAATGATACGAGAAATGTGTGTAATATAGGTAGTTTGTAGTGTTAATGAGGTTAGCAGGGATAAACTGATTAGAGGGGAGAATAATTAATAATATAAAAATGTTAGTTGATCAAAAAACAGAATTTGCATGGAATGGTTCATTGCATACCAAATTCCAAGAGTTCAGCACTTGTGGAACAAAACTGACATACACATGTATACAGGATTCAAAATTTTCATCGTTATCGACTTACAGTCCAGGCAAGATCTAATTGCATAAAATCCAAATACAAGAAGCCATCTTTGATGACCGAGGTAGCTGAAAAGCAATCTCAACCTCCCTCTCACCAATGTCAAGCCACTCTCCAAATTTGACAATGATCGCTTCAATCAATCTCGAGCTACTCTCTTTAATCTTGGATTACACAAGATGACTAACAGTGGCCATCATAGATTACAGTGGGTGAGTGAGTAGGATTTAACGTCGTTTTCAACATTGTTTCAGTCATATCACGACGGTGCCTACATGTGCCAGAACACGAGAGTGTCCACAGTTCCTATTATTCTGGACACTGATCAGCCCAGTCAGTACAGCACCCGGTCACCCATCCAAGTATTGACCGAGCTCAACGCTGCTTAACTTCGGTGATCTGACGAGAACCGGTGTGCCCAACGTGATGCGCCGTAGATTACATAGGTAACTGATCCCAACTGTCCCCTCACCAATGTCAAGACACTCTTCAAGTTTGAAGTTGATCAGTTCAATAGTTCTCGAGTTATCGGTCAATCAGGAAATGCGTGAAGATCTGGCAATGGAAGATGGCTGATGGCAGCCATCTTGGAATGAAAAGCAATCTTATCTGTCTTCACACTGATGTCAAGCCACTCTCCAGGTTTTAAGTTGATCAGTTCAATTGTTCTCACGTCATTGTCCGGACAAGATCCAACAGTCGAAAATCCGAGATGGCTGGCAGCCATGTTGGATTAAACAGGTTACTGAATAGCAATCCCAACCATGCTCTCACCGATGTCAAGACACTCTCCAAGTTTGAAGTTGGTTGGTTCCATCATTCTCGAGTTATTATCCGGACAAGTTCCAACTGCTGAAAATCCAAGATGACTGGCAGTCTTCTAGGATTACACAGGTAATTGAAAAGTAATCCCAACCATCGTCTCATCGATGTCAAAGCAATCTTCCAGTTTGAAGTAGATTGGTTCAATCGTTCTCAAGTCATTGGTCAGACAAGAAATGCGTTAAGAGCCAACTGCTAACAATGCAAGATGGCTGATGTCGGCCATCCTGGATTACATAGGTGACTGAAAAGCAATTCCAATTGTCCTCTCACAGATGTCAAGGCACCCTTCAACTTTGAAGTCGTTCGGTTCAATAGTTCTTGATCAAACAAGAAATGTGTAAATGGCTGACGGCAGCCATCTTGGATTAAGCAGGTAACAGAAAAGCAATCCTAACAGCAATCCTAACTGTCCTCTCATGCAGGTGGTTGGTGGGTGTATAAGATTAGACTGCTCGCAAGGATGCTGTTAATTTTCTCAAACCCTAAAAAAGTTGCCATCTGTGTGGATGAAGTCATATAGCTTTTCTGAGGGTAAAAAAAAAATCATGCATGTACTCTGTCAGTTACAAAACTCTTCTTCCCAGAGGCTCTCCAACAAAAACAACAACTAATTACAAGCATTTAACGATGTTTACAATAGTAGGGAAGACATTTCTAATAATTCAAAGTTCTTGTCACGAGGATGATCATCAGATTAATTTTGAATGCTCCAATAGATGAAGCATCTCTCAGTTCTTTGTCAAGGGAGTTCTACCTTAATTGGCACTTGTGCTGTTCAAGTTGTGGGATGTAAGTAAAAACCAGCCTGGTGTATTACACTGTAACTGAATATTTATTGAGGAAAACAATTACTGAGCAATCTCTCAAAATCAACAAAAACAGCTGCATAACATACACAAGATCTGCATTAGGATTAATGGATCTGTCCAGGAAATTCAGATAAAATACTAAATTATGCCTTAAGGGGCATAGTTTTCTATTATACCAATCTAATAATGGACAGGTCTGGAAGAGTGAATGCTTACATAAGAGAAAGCCTAAGACATGTGGAAAACAAGCAGCCAGAGGATGCTAGGTCCCCCGCCAAAATGGCAGCAATATTTATAAGCGCTGTCGGTTTCAGAAGATATTCATGAGGATGGCAACAGCTACTTCACAGGCGTAAGAAGCAGAGGGGTCTTTCCACCTTCCCAGGTTTTGAGATCAACTCCGAATGGCTGACTGAATGTTGATTGCTACTGTAATATATTTTCTTTACCATGTAGCATGAAAATTATGTAACCGAAATGCAATCCCAAGAGACAACTCATGGCATATTATCTGCAAACTAAATTTGACAAGAATATGAAGGCATCCTCAACCTATTGCCCAGAAACCAAATTTAGACTTTGCCACAAGGAGTCACCACCTGTAGGTGCAAGCAGGCAAAACACAATCCCAAATGACATCTCATGTCATGGTATCGGCATATGAACTTTGAGACTCTGAAGAGGGGTCCTCAAGTTATTGCCGGTACTAGATGCCCACCGGTGTTCATGTTATTTGGGGCGGGTCACATATGAATACAAAATTTGAGAATAATCTGATGAGCAGTTGCCAAATTATTGCCCGGAAACAAATTTTTCCACCAGGAGACGCCACCTGTAGGCAGAAGCGGGAAAAATACAATCCCAAGGAACATGGTATCGTGGAGACATCTGCATACCAAATTTGAGAAGAATCCGATGAGGGTCCTCAAGTTATTGCCCAGAAACCAAATTTAGATTTTGACACCAGGTGACGCCACCTCTAGGCGCAAGTCAGTGAAATGCATTATCAAGCGACATCTTATGTCACGGTACATTCATACAAAATTTGAGAAGAATCCGATGGTCAGTTCTCAAGTTATTACCCGGAAACGAATTTGTGATGTTGCCACCAGGTGGCGCCACCTGTGAGTGCAAGTGAGCGAAAGGCAATCCCAAGCAACAGCTCCTGGCATGGTAAATGCATGCCAAATTTGAGAAGAATCCGATGAGCCGCAACGTTTCTCATGTTACCCAGAAAGGTACATATGTAGGATATTTCAAAGAAATTCGACCAAGTGTTTCTAAGTTATCACTTGCAGCATGGAATAATGGAATGAACTCTAGTGGCGCCACCTCCGGGTGGATTTTGCTGAAACGCATCACCAACGGTGTTTTGTCGCAGGGAATACATTTACCAAATTTCGAAGAAATCCGACAAATTGTTCGAAAGTTATCGCTCGCGAAGGATTTGAACAAACAGGAACGGACATGCATTAAAGATTGGAACAAGACCCAGTGGCGCCACCTACAGGCGGATCTTGCTGAAACGTAATACCAGCGACGTCTTGTCGCAAAGAATGCAGATGCCAAATTTCGGAGGAATCCGACAAAGCATTTAGGAGTTATCGCTTACGCAGTATTTGCACGGACATGCACTAAATATTGGAACAAGACCCAGTGGCGCCACCTACAGGCGGATCTTGCTGAAACGTAATACCAACAGACGTCTTGTCGCAAAGAATGCAGATGCCAAATTTCGGAGGAATCCGACAAAGCATTTAGGAGTTATCGCTTACGAAGCATTTGCACGAACATCCACGGACATGCACTAAAGATTGGAACAAGACCCAGTGGCGCCACCTACAGGCGGATCTTGCTGAAACGTAATACCAACAAACGTCTTGTCGCAAAGAATGCAGATGCCAAATTTCGGAGGAATCCGACAAAGCATTTAGGAGTTATCGCTTACGAAGTATTTGCACGGACATGCACGGACATGCACTAAAGATTGGAACAAGACCCAGTGGCGCCACCTACAGGCGGATCTTGCTGAAACGTAATACCAAGAGACGTCTTGTCGCAAAGAATGCAGATGCCAAATTTCGGAGGAATCCGACAAAGCATTTAGAAGTTATTGCTTACTAAGTATTTGCACGGACATGTCCGTGCATGCACGGACACATAGAAGCAAGAACCATTTTAAAGTCCCCGGCCGCGTTGCGGCGGGGGACAATAACACAGGACCATATGTTTCCACTTTGTGAAGTTAGAGCAGTTTTTGTTTTCTTTAACAATATAAAAAATTCACATGCTATCACCCCATGTGTTGATATTAATCATAGATGAGGACTGTAAAAGAACTGGATTTTTTTTTCCTAAAAATGTTCTTTGAACTGTTCATTACATTTACACTACATACTAGCATACTCATATAGACAGCTGCCTAAATGATGTACTGTTCTTAAACAAGCGTTCTGAGAACCCCAACATCTCGCCTTGCGGGGTCATCCGCCAAAGGTGCAGCAGTATTGAAAGCATACATGTAGAGCAAACAATAAGGTCTGGAATAAGTGATGCGGTACAGACAATAATGTCTGGAATAGATTATCTGGTACAGACAATAACATCAGTCCCATGTGGGATTACCGGCAAAAGTTAATCCCACGTAGGATGGATAGGTCAGTGCAGTCGGATTACTGGTACATAGGGCATTCCAGTGTGAGATTACTGCTGGGTGGACCAGTCCCATGTTATTACTGATGGATAGTCCTCTGTGGGATTACTGCTGGATAGTCCAGTCCCAAGTGGGATTACTACCATCACCATCATGGTATGGATGGTAGTGATGGTATGGATGGTAGTGATGGTATGGATGGTATTGATGGTAGTGATGTATGGATGGTAGTGATGGTATGGATGGTATGATGGTAGTGATGGTATGGATAGTAGTGATGGTAGAAATGGTATGATGTATGGATAGTAGTGATGGTAGAAATGGTAGTGATGGTAGTGATGGTATAGATGGCAGTGATGGTATGGATGGTAGTGATGGCATGGATGGTAGTGATGGTAGTGATGGTATAGATGGTAGTGATGGTATGGATGGTAGTGATGGTATGGATGGTAGTGATGGTATGGATGGTAGTGATGGTATGGATGGTAGTGATGGTATAGATGGTAGTGATGGTATGGATGGTAGTGATGGTATGGATGGTAGTGATGGTATGGATGGTAGTGATGGTAGGAATGGTAGTTATGGTATGGATGGTAGTGATGGCATGGATGGTAGTGATAGCATGGATGGTAGTGATGGTAGTGATGGGATGGATGGTAGTGATGGTATGGATGGTAGTGATGATAGGAATGGTATGGATGATAGGAATGGTAGTGATGGTATGGATGGTAGTGATGGTATGGATGGTAGTGAAGGTAGGAATGGTATGGATGGTAGTGATGGTATGGATGGTACTGATGGTATGGATGGTAGTGAAGGTAGGAATGGTATGGATGGTAGTGATGGTAGTGATGGTATGGATGGTAGTGATGGTATGGATGGTAGTGAAGGTAGGAATGGTATGGATGGTAGTGATGGTATGAATGGTAGGAATGGTAGTGATGGTATGGATGGTATGGATGTGATGGTATGGATGGTAGTGAAGGTATGGATGGTAGTGATGGTATGGATGGTAGTGATGGTAGGAATGGTAGTTATGGTATGGATGGTAGTGATGGTATGGATGGTAGTGATGGCATGGATTGTAGTGATGGTATGGATGGTAGGATGGCATAGATGGTAGTGATGGTATGGATGGTAGTGATGGTATGGATGGTAGTGATGGTATGGATGGTAGTGATGGTATGGATGGTAGTGATGGTAGGAATGGTAGTTATGGTATGGATGGTAGTGATGGCATGGATGGTATTGATGGTATGGATGGTAGTGATGGTATGGATGGTAGTGATGGTATGGATGATAGGAATGGTAGTGATGGTATGGATGGTAGTGATGGTATGGATGGTAGTGAAGGTAGGAATGGTATGGATGGTAGTGATGGTATGGATGGTAGTGATGGTAGGAATGGTAGTGATGGTATGGATGGCATGGATGTGATGGTATGGATGGTAGTGAAGGTATGGATGGTAGTGATGGTATGGATGGTAGTGATGGTATGGATGGTAGTGACGGTAGGAATGGTAGTTATGGTATGGATGGTAGTGATGGTAGGAATGGTAGTGATGGTATGGATGGTAGGATGGCATAGATGGTAGTGATGGTATGGATGGTAGTGATGGTATGGATGGTAGTGATGGCATGGATGGTAGTGATGGTAGGAATGGTAGCGATGGTATGGATGGTAGTGATGGTATGGATGGTAGTGATGGTATGGATGGTAGTGATGGTATGGATGGTAGTGATGGTAGGAATGGTAGTTATGGTATGGATGATAGTGATGGTAGTTATGGTAGTGATGGTATGGATGGTAGTGATGGTAGGAATGGTATGGATGGTAGTGATGGTATGGATGGTAGTGATGGTAGGAATGGTATGGATGGTAGTGATGGTAGGAATGGTAGTGATGGTATGGATGGTAGTGATGGTATGGATGGTAGTGATGGTAGGAATGGTATGGATGGTAGTGATGGTATGGATGGTAGGAATGGTATGAATGGTAGTGATGGTATGGATGGTAGTGATGGTATGGATGGTATGGATAGTAGTGATGGTATGCATGGTAGTGATGGTATGGATGGTAGGAATGGTATGAATGGTAGTGATGGTATGGATGGTAGTGATGGTAAGGATGGTAGGAATGGTATGGATGGTGAGTGGATGGTAGTGATGGTATGGATAGTGATGGTATGGATGGTAGTGATGGTAGGAATGGTAGCGGATGGTAGTGATGGTATGGATGGTAGTGATAGTATGGATGGTAGGAATGGTAGTGATGGTAGGAATGGTAATGATGGTATGGATGGTAGTGATGGCATGGATGGTAGTGATGGTATGGATGGTAGTGATGGTAGGAATGGTAGCGATGGTAGTGATGATGGATGGTAGTGATGGTAGGAATGGTAGTGATGGTATGGATGGTAGTGATGGTATGGATGGTAGTGATGGTAGGAATGGTAGTTATGGTATGGATGGTAGTGATGGTATGTATGGTATATGGATGGTAGTGATGGTATGGATGGTAGTGATGGTAGGATGGATGGTTGTGATGGTATGGATGGTATCACAGGTACATCTTTTAATCATAAGAAACATGTGTACCAAGTTTCATAATCATTCAATGACAGCTGACAACTGCAGCAAACTGTGGTGTACAGATGTACATGTGCACTTCGGCTAAACGCAAAACTCAATCAGTTGCCATAATTTGGAGAAAAATTAATATTTCATCTCAAAAATAGCACAAATAAATCCTCCAATCATAAGAAACATTTGTACCAAGTTTCGTAATCATCCAATGAGAGCTGACAACTGCAGCAAACTTATCATGTACATGTATATGTATACATGTAGAGGCCTACATGTACAATTTACCTAAACAGAAAACTCTTCATTTGCCATAATTTGGAGAAAAATTAATATTTCTTGTCAAAAATAGCACAGGTACATCCTCTAATCATAAGAAACATGTGTACCAAGTTTCATAATGATCCAATGACAGCTGACAACTGGAGCAAAGTTACCATGTAGATGTATATGTATACATGTAGAGGCCTGTATGTACAATTTACCTAAACAGAAAACTCTTCATTTGCCATAATTTTGAGAAAAATTAATATTTCTTCTCAAAAATAGCACAGGTACATCCTCTTATCATAAGAAACATGTGTACCAAGTTTCATAATCATCCAATGACAGCTGACAACTGGAGCAAACTTACCATGGACATGTATATGTACAATTTACCTAAACAGAAAACTCTTCATTTACCATAATTTGGAGAAAAATTAATATTTCTTGTCAAAAATAGCACAGGTACATCCTCTAATCATAAGAAACATGTGTACCAAGTTTCATAATCATCCAATGACAGCTGACAACTGGAGCAAAGTTACCATGTAGATGTATATGTATACATGTAGAGGCCTACATGTACAATTTACCTAAACAGAAAACTCTTCATTTGCCATAATTTTGAGAAAAATTAATATTTCTTCTCAAAAATAGCACAGGTACATCCTCTTATCATAAGAAACATGTGTACCAAGTTTCATAATCATCCAATGACAGCTGACAACTGCAAGAAACTTTCCAAGTACAGATGTACATGTGCACTTCAGCTAAACGCAAAACTCATTCATAGGGATTTTAACATTAGAGTACCCCAGGGGTAGTACCCCCAGGTGGCATATCCACCCCCCATATTTTTTATATTTTTTTTATATTTTTTCTAATTTTTCTAGATTTTTTTTAACTTGCTAAACCAAAAACCCATTCATTTCCAGGCAGGGGACACCGACACCGACACCGACACCGACGACGACATCCTCTTTCCCCCTCTCACAATATCTCCCCTTTACTTCGTAAGGCGAGATAAAAATGTAAGAGACATTTTATTGTCCTTTTTGTCCTGGTATATGTAGGAGAGAGAATGTACAAACAACAAATTCATGCTGCGAGTCACACATCAATGCACCTGTAGCTGCAACAGGGAAATTTTTTTGTTTAAGGATTAATTAATTTATTTTTTATTTATTTATTTATTTAATTCAGAGACAAACAGGCCAATGTGGCCCACTAACCAGCTCGATAAAATAATACAACAATAAGATACAAAGTAAACAATAATACTAAAAAACATGGACTAAAACGAAATTGGTAAGTGTGTTACAATTATATTGGGAATCAGGCATCCTTCCTTTGGCTTATTTCACATGTTATCAGCAGTGATATCCCACACTCGTTCTATATGTTCTGAATATGCAGCCCCTTCTTTTTCAGGGCTTGTTTTTCCGTGGGAATCTGGAAATCCGATTCCCGTCAGCATCCCCACAAAATAATTTACGGGAATCCAACAGATTCCCGTACAATATTAGCAATCTGTATAGAAATGATAGCATTGGATTCCCGTGAATTCCCATAGAGCTGGGTTGCGAGAATCTATTTGGACTCCCGTGAATTTTGACGAAAAACAAGGCCTGTTCAGGGATGGTACAGATGGGCCAAAACTATACCATTTAGAGTATAGGTGTAGAAATTCCACCTTAAAAATATACTGCAGATGACACACAGATCAGCACTTGTAAGATAAACAGGAAATACAAGAAAAAAATCTCCCATCATTTCTTCTTGCTGTGCTGGTGGCACACCTGCCATGTTACTAATGTGGTTAGGTGGTGAAAATGACACATGGCCAAGCAACAGTAATATTCACATCCATATAGCCTAAACTGACTAAACACACATCAAACTGAAACTGCTAATGGAGGATGTACAAGCCTGGAAAAGCTATTTTTATATGGTATTAATTTCACCTGTCATGTGTAATAAACAAATCGACCATAGAGCTCTACATCCCCCATCAGCAGCACCAGTAATGGTGGATTGCATCATAACTGGTGCTGCTGCTGCAGGGAATGTGGACCTCGAAGGTTGATTGTTTTTGGTCAAAGATATCCCATACCATTGATTAAGAGTAAGATTTTCAAAATGTAGATCTCTCTGATGAGCCATATTACCACAGTGGTCATGTTCCTTTTCAAGCATATTTACATATTTTAAGGTGTTGGCAGTGAAGTTACGGAGATGAAATGAAGGGAACAAGAAGGAATTGTTGAAAAAAAAAAATGTACATGAAATATTAAGGTGCAGATAATGATACAAGAAATGTCTGCAATATAGGTAGTTTGTAGTGTTAATGAGGTTAGCTGGGATAAACTGATTAGAGGGGAGAATAATTAATAATATAAAAATGTTAGTTGATCAAAAAACAGAAATTGCATGGAATGGTTTATTGCATACCAAATTCCAAGAGTTCAGCACTTGTGGAACAAAACTGACGTATACAGGATTCAAAATTGTCATCGTCTTACAGTCCTGACAAGATCTAATTGTATAAAATCCAAATACAAGAGGGCTGACAGGAGCCATCTTTGATGACCGATGTAGCTGAAAAGCAATCTCAACCTTCCTCTTGCCAATGTCAAGCCAGTCTCCAAATTTGACATTGATCGGTTCAATCAATCTCGAGCTACTCTCTCTAATCTTGGATTACACAAGATGGCTGACAGTGGCCATCATAGATTACATAGGTAACTGATCCCAACTGTCCCCTCACCAATGTCAAGACACTCTTCAAGTTTGAAGTGGATCAGTTCAATAGTTCTCGAGTTATCGGTCAATCAGAAAATGTGTGAAGATCTGGCAATGCAAGATGGCTGATGGCGGCCATCTTGGAATGAAGAGCAATCTTATCTGTCTTCACACTGATGTCAAGCCACTCTCCAGATTTTAAGTTGATCAGTTCAATTGTCTCACGTCATTGTCCGGACAAGATCCAACAGCCGAAAATCCGAGATGGCTGGCAGCCATGTTGGATTAAACAGGTTACTGAATAGCAATCCCAACCATGCTCTCACCGATGTCAAGACACTCTCCAAGTTTGAAGTTGATTGGTTCCATCATTCTCGAGTTATTGTCCGGACAAGATCCAACTGCTGAAAATCCAAGATGGCTGGCAGTCATCTAGGATTACACAGGTAATTGAAAAGTAATCCCAACCATCGTCCCATCGATGTCAAAGCAATCTCCCAGTTTGAAGTTGATTGGTTCAATAGTTCTCAAGTCATTGGTCAGACAAGAAATGTGTAAAGAGCCAACTGCTAACAATGCAAGATGGCTGATTTCGGCCATCTTGGATTACATAGGTAACTGAAAAGCAATTCCAATTGTCCTCTCACAGATGTCAAGGCTCCCTCCAACTTTGAATTCGTTCGGTTCAATAGTTCTTCATCAAACAAGAAATGTGTAAATGGCTGATGGCAGCCATCTTGGATTAAGCAGGTAACTGAAAAGCAATCCTAACAGCAATCCTAACTGTCCTCTCACGCAGGTGGTTGGTGGGTGTCCGGTGGGCAGGGATTCCTGTTGCTTCAATGCATTTTGCTGAGAAGCAATAGGAATGTGATAATGTCATGTCTAGCACTGTAATATCACTTGTCTTTATTGCACCATTTAAGTGTCCTGTCTGTGTATTGTGTGCTGTCCTCACTGTTTTATTGGGTGGATGGAGGGTGTCTGGTTCCATGTTGCTTCAAAGATTTCTTCTTTGAAGCAGCAGGAACGTAACTTGGCTGGGTGGTGATTAGTTATTTCGTCGCAATATGACTGAAATAATGATGAAAGCGACGTTAAATTCTAGTCACTTATTCACTCACTCCGTCCTCTCACTGCTCTCCAAGTTTGAAGTGGATCAGTTCAATCATTCTCGATTTATTGCCCGAACAAGATCCAAGCAGTTAAATTCAAGATGACTGACAGTGGCCATCTTGGATTATGCAGATAACTGAAAAGCAATCCCAACCATCATTTCATTGATGCCAAGCCACTGTCCAAATATGTCGTCGATTGGTTCAATCAGTCTCAAGTTATTGTCCGGACAAGACCCGAATGGCTGATGGTGACCATCTTGGATTTCACAAGCTGGTTGATGGTGGCTAACTTGGATTACATAGAGAATGGAATAGCAATCCCAATCATCCTCTTACCAATGTCAATACACTCTTCAAGTTTGAAGTTGATTGGTTTAATAGTTCTCAAATTATTGGTCAGACAAGAAATGTATGAACATCCATTTGCTGGTAATGTAAGATGTTTGATGTTGGCCATTTTGGATTACACAGGTAACTGAAAAGCAATTATAAATGTCTTCTCAAGTCACTCTTCAAGTTTGAAGTCGATTCATTCTCAAGTTATTGTCCAGAAGAGATCCAACTGCTGACAATCCAAGAGGAATGGCGGTCATCTTGGATTACACAGGTAACTGAAAAGCAATCCCAACCCTCCTCTCACCGATGTTAAGATACTCTCGAAGTTTGAAGTCCATCGGTTCAATAGTTATCGAGTTATTGGCCAGACAAGAAATGTGTCAAGGTCCAACTGCTGATAATGCAAGCTGGCTGGATTACACAGGTAACTGAAAAGCAATCCCAACCGTCCTCTCATCAATGTCAAGACACTGTGCAAATTTGAAGTTGATTGTCTCAATAGTTCTTGAGTTATTGGTCGGACAAGAAATGTAAGATGGAAAGACAGACGGACAGAATTTAGGATGCCACTGATGTGGCGACAGGGGACAATGAATATAAATGTAGTCAGGATGAGCCATATAGATAATTTGAACTCTATAAAAATTAAACATTTATAAACAATGTTTCTATTTGTTACCAAATCAAACCTGCTTTAATTAATGCCTTAATCTCCGTCAGGAAGATGATTCAAACCGCAAAAACGGAAGTTAAAACTAAAAGTTATCTCCCCTAGAGGAGAGTTGTCCGCCCCTAGGAGAGCTCTCCCATTCATCCCAGTGGAGTTACTATAAAAGGCTCTGCTCAAATCATTCCTATCCTCTTTTTCATTGTAACAAACCGAGACCTGTAGTGTGCAAGGCCGCGGCGTGAGGGGACGGAAGGGAGGGACAATTAAATTAAAGCAGGTTTGATTTGGTAACAAATAGAAACATTGTTTATAAATGTTTAATATTTGATTCCCAAATCGTAAACCTGCTTTAATTAATGCCTCAGTACCAACATATGGAGGTGGGAACCTCGGCGTTGTTGTAGCTCCAATAGCAGGCTAAGTAACCGCTGGGATGACACAGACATGGGCATAAACATGAGACATCAACACTCAACAAGTGGAACCCTGGTCAGAGACGTAAAAGGGTAATTCATGGATTTGATACAGTTGTACTTATCTTGAGTGTCTCCATCCATGTAGCTGTGCTCGTGGTGTGGTACGCAAACTCTACCAAGTTGAAGGATACCCGGGCCCCTTAGGCTACTAGGTCTTCTTGGTAGGCACTGTATGTCGTGGGGTGGGGGGGGGGTAATAGCCAGCACCCGTGCATACAGGGAGATACTTGGCTGGACCTTAAGAACGGGGAGAGCGTATACTGCCCGAAGCTTAGAGGGCGCCAAGCCACACCACTCTCAGTCCGCAAGCCGTCTTATGTCAACTCTCCATACTTGGACCTTGAAACTTGAACAGGTCTTGTAGGATGCGTTGGAGTTGACTGCGTTTGCTCCCTGAGTCAACTCTACGCAATCGTCAACTCTCTGTACTTTATTCGACTGTTGCTGACACTGGCAAAGTGTCAATTCTTCGTCTTGTGAGTTGAGCGCAGGTGACCCAGCTGAGATCATCTGGGAGGAAGTCAGTTCAATCTGAAGTGACACAAGCAAAACTGCAGTAAAGTCAAAGATTAAAAGTCAGAATTGTGTCAGGCCTAAAATGATGACTTGAGAGATAGCGGCTGGCAAACTGACCTATTACTACTGAGTAGACATTTATATCCAATTATTTTTAAGATAACAGTCTCTCAGTAAGGTACAATTACTAGTGCTGGAAAAAGGTCAGCCTGTGCGAGACACGAACCCGCGTCCTCAGAGTTCGATACCAAATCGCCAGCAGTAACAGCAAACGGCCCAGAGCACTCGGCCATCTCAGCCTTTATCTAAAATGATCACAGGCATGACAATAAATCTCAACAAAAGAACCCTGGTCGGTAATGCAGTGGGTAATTATGGAGTAGTAATAGAAGATACTTATCTTTTGAGTGTCTTCCTCCATGTAGCTGTGATCGTGGTGTGGTACACACTTCTATCAAGCTGAAGGATACCCCGGGCCGCTTAGGCTACTAGAAGGTCTTCTTGGTAGGCACTGTATGTCCTGGGTGGGGCAATAGCCAGCAAGTCCGTGCATACAGGGAGATACTTGGCTGGACCTTAAGAACGGGGAGAGCATATACTGCCCGAAGCTTAGAGGGTGCCAAGCCACACCAGTCTCAGTCCACAAGCCGTCTTATGTCAACTCTCCATACTTGGTCCTTGAAAGTTGAACAGGTCTTGTAGGATGCGTTGGAGTTGACAGCGCTTGCTCCCTGAGTCAACTCTACGCAATCGTCAACTCTCTGTACTTTATTCGACTGTAGCCGACACTGGCAAAGTGTCAGTTCTTCGTCTTGTGAGTTGAGCGTAGGTGACCCAGCTGAGATCATCTAGAAGGAAGTCAGTTTCAACCTGAAATGACACAAGCAAATCTGCAGTTAAGGTAAAGATTAAACTCACCATAGTGTCAGGCCTCTTAGATTGATGATTCGAGAGTCCATGGCCGGCCATCTGACTTATTTCTTCCTTCTTAGGTGATCATGTCGTATGTGGACAAATGTTATGCGATGATACAAAATGCCGCCCCCCCCCCTTTTTTTTTTGAAAATTTACTTGACCACGTGCTGGGCAGCTACCAGCGGCCCAAGCGTGGTCACCCTATCTGACTGCACTGACATATCTCTCAGATAGAAATTGGTGAACGTGGAGTTTGCCGTCCAGACACAAGACTGGACAAGGTCATGGAGGGACAAGTTCTTCCATAAAGGCCATGACGTAGCGATGGCACGAATCTCATGAGAAGAAGCAGTAGACAGTAGTGGGGGAGCGTCAATGGTCAATAGATAAGACCACTTAAGGGTCTTCTTCAACCACGGGTGAAGGGACAGAAATAACAGACGACGAGAGCCGCGAGCGGATATCGATACGAGTAAGATAGTGGCGAATGGCTCGAAAAGGGCATAACAGAAAGGTCGTCTTCGAGGCCATGCACGAAGTCTGACAACGCAGGGATGGAGTACGAACATTGAGCGCACGGACCTAAGCGAACAGACTCATTTTGGGCGATGAACACAGGAATGGGTCGAAAGGAAAAACGAGACAAATCCGCAGTCCAGGTCATAGATGATCTCTCAAGAGCATGAAGTTCAGACACACTAGACGCCAAAGCAAAAGCCGCCAGCAAAGCAGACTTGTAGGAAACAGCTTAAAGAGAGGCGGACTGTAAAGGTTCAAAAGGCGGACGAAACCGAGCATACAGAACCACATGAATATCCCAATTCGGTAACAGCTGGCGAGTACGGCGAGACTGTAAGTGAAAGCCGAAAGGGCGCAGAGATATTGTCGTTTAGACAAATGACGATGCCGGTAGAAAATGTAAAAACCCTAGCCCAAGCAGACCGGAACCCTTAAAGGGAGCCGAGTTGAACTTCATATCACGATAAAGGTGAAGGAAGAAGTCAAATACAGGGAAACAAAGAGACACAGTCGGGAAGGGCATCACATTCTCGGCACCAGGACAAATAAATCCACTGCAGTGACCGAACCCGAAAAACGAACATAGTGAGTAAGGTCCCGCATAGAAATGAAAAGTCCTAAAGTTGATGACAGAACCATAATGTCAAAGTCTAATACGAAGCTGCGCATCAGAAAACCCCTCGGCTCTGGGCGCCAGCCATTCATAATGTATTCAATTTGAAGCAAGACTTCAGGAACACCAAGCAGTCAAGTGACAAATATACAGATTATGAAAAAATTTGCCATTAGAAATGGCCTCTAAGGTTTATGTCCAATCAGAGAAGTTGGTATTCATTACATAAGTCTGTTGATGCATCGATGATGTATACCAAATTTTGTCATAGAGCATTTGAAAATTATCAGAGATAGAGATCATTAATGATTTCGCATAAATTAAAGATGGCCGCCCATCCTTCCCACCACTCAGAGAAACTGATGTGGTTATTCATTGCAAGTGTCTTGATACATGGATGCTGTATACCAAGTTTCATATAGAACACTGAAATGGTATCAAAGATATACATCATCAAAGATTTTGCATAAATTAAAGATGGCCACCAAGGTTTCCGCCCAATCAGAAACACCAGAACTGCCATTTATCGTAAGTCTATTGATGCATCGATGATATATGCCAAATTTTACATCGAACACTCGAACGGTATCAGAGATAGAGATCATTAAATGATTTCGCATAAATTAAAGATGGCCGCCCATCCTTCCTGCCACTCAGAGGAACTGATGTGGTTATACATTGCAGGTCTCTTGATACATCGATGCTGTATACCAAGTTCATATAGAACACTGAAATGGTATCAAAGATATACATCATCAAAGATTTTGCATAAATTAAAGATAGCCACCAAGGTTTCCGCCCAATCAGAAACACCAGAACTGCCATTTATCGTAAGTCTATTGATGCATCGATGATATATGCCAAATTTTACATCGAGCACTCGAACGGTATCAGAGATAGAGATCATTAATGATTTCGCATAAATTAAAGATGGCCGCCCATCCTTCCTGCCACTCAGAGGAACTGATGTGGTTATACATTGCAGGTCTCTTGATACATCGATGCTGTATACCAAGTTTCGTATAGAACACTTGAATGGTATCAAAGATATATATCATTAAAGATTTTGCATAAATTAAAGATGGCCGCCAAGGTTTCCACCGAATCAGGGAAACTGGTTTGGTCATTCCTTTGAAGTTTCTTGATGCATCGATGATCTATACCAAGTTCACACATGGGACAGTGAAATGGTACCTGAGATACACAAGATTAATGATTTCGCATAAATTAAATATGGCCGCCAAAGTTTCCAACCAATCAGGTCCAGATTCAATAGGGTTCTGGGTCATGAGCATATGGATGTGCAGTGCAAGTTTGGTGTGCCTAGGGTAAGTCGCTCTAAAGATATCTTGGTAACGAGAAAGCTGTGATGGTTTCGCATAAATTAAAGATGGCCACCAAAGTTTCCAACCAATCAGGTCCAGATTCAATAGGGTTCTGCGTCACGCGCATACGGATGTGCACTGCAAGTTTGGTGTGCCTAGGGTAAGTCGTTCTGAAGATATCTTGGTAACGAGAAAGGTGTGACGGACAGACGGACGGACGGACAGACGGACAGACGTACATGACGACGACAATACCCTTCGGCCAATTTGGCCGAGGGGTAACAAACTGGTGCAACGGTCTATCCGGGAACGAAGTACTTGAAGGAGAAAGTTGAAAAACTGTCCCCCAAGTACACCGCGAAAAACATTGTGTTGTTTAAGCACAATCCTGTGGTAAAATGGATTTCAACACAAAATGTTTGTGTGTTGAAATCAACATGGTTCTGTGTTAAACATAAATCAACACAAAAGCTGTGCTGAATTCAAGACCAATTACTGTTGATTCCAACACAATTTCTGGAATCAAAAAGGCTTGAACACAACTCTCTTCGTAGTGTAACGACGAACCTAAGTAAACCTCGATGTGAAAACCCGAGAGGAATTGATACAAGGGGAAGGTTGACGCCAAACGGAAGGACTTCCACTCCCACCGACGACCGACGATGGAGAATCGAAGGAAGTGCCGAAAAACGAGGATGAATAGATATAAAATATGCATCTCGCAAACGAAGAAATGACGTAAGGAACGGCGTTATGGCGTACCGGAACGTCTAACAGATGTACGCGAACGACGCACAAGTGTATGAGAAAACACATGACGGCGTAATGAAATGTCGTCAAGGTGTAACAGAAGGACGTAATCGTGAAAAATGAGAGAAACGTTGTGTGTGATAAACGACGTAGTGATTTCCCCATTTGCATCAACATAAAGTATATACATGCTCATAATGGAGCAGGATACAACCTTATAAAAGTACGAGAGAAACGACGTAACGGCGAGAAACGACGTACAGGTGTACGAGGACACCGAAACGACGTAATGGAACGTCGTTGAGGTGCGAAACGAGGAAGGCGTTGCAAACAGTAACCCCGAACTCGCTTGTAATAATTTTTTTTTTTTTTTTTTAAATTAGAAAACGCAGTAGAGATGAACACATTAAATGTTCCTAGCGTTAAACACAAACGTAACCTCAATGAGGTAAATGGCATTATGGATCTTTATGTCAGTGAACACGATTACTGTCAGTGAACATGATTACATTATGACATCTCCCAATGTAATTTGGCTCCTGTACATGAAAATCAGTACTGGAGTTTTATATGGAGAGAATGTTAAACATTTATAAACAATGTCACTATTTATAACCAAAAGTAGTAACACCACCGACATCCAGAAACAAAGAGATTTCCACGTAAACTAAAAAGATCCTCAAAGAATTTAAAATTCCCGAAGAGAGGAAATACATTTAAAGTCTCTCGCCGGCAGATAAATTAAGGTTATTAAAAATTCAGAATTTGAAATGACCTAGCACGAACAAGCTGTCGAGAAGAAGAAAACGGTAAAGAACATTGCTAAAGAGCCGTCTGTTGTTCTACCGGTAACCAAACTTGGAGAAGACTTCACGCATTTGCGTGTCATCCTTGCGCACATACAAGAAGACCGCTCGATGAAATAGACTAATGCTGTCCCAGGTAGAAGACCGAGAAACTTCAGGCTTGATCCTTGCCCGGCCAACAGACTAGGAGAAGATCAATAAACACTCCACATGTCGTCGAACGAGAGTATTTCTACAGATTTCCCGGAGAAATACACTCACAGTCACGCTAATAATTCTAAATTTTCTCAGAGAAGAAGTAAAATTAATGCTCAACTCAATCTGAATTATAAGCGTAATTCAGTATACAGATGGGATCAACTAGGTGTGAAACACAAACAACTCACAATGTAAAATAACAGAAAATTTGTGTTTCAAAGAATATAGCACACTTTCACAATAAACCAGGGTGAGTGAGTGAATAGGGTTTACTCACTCGCGATAAACAAACACGTGATCTCTTTTGTTGTTCAACACCCTTAATTACACAAAGAGAGTAGTAAAGAAGCTCATTAAAATGTAACAAAGCGTCGTAGTGAATAGGCTTGAGTTGTGGTTACGTAACACAAACGCAAGACAACGTAAGCATAAAAGGTAGATAAAAACCTCTGTAAGTTCTCTCTTGATCACAGGATATCAAAATAAACATAACTAGAGCATAGTCTGAGGGATGCACACATTTGATCAAAATGATCAGTAAGGCTGCTTACAAGATACCCCCCGTAAGGGCATAGATACATGGGGGTGGTTAACGTTTCACGAGTAAGCTGAATGGGATTGTGGCAGTGGAAATCATCAGTAAGCATGCTTACAAGATACCCCCCGGATGCACATTTGATAGAAATTGACGAGTATTTGTAGAGGAATATAAGTATACATATTATGAGTGGCGGCACAGTATGTAACTAGTTGACAATGAGACCTCGCTCGGTTGGAGTGCGGTTAACGGATTGTCTATGCATGTGTCGTGACGATACTCAGATGAGTTTAATGGATTGTTCAGAAAATTGATGTTAATAATGATTGTTGAGAATGGGGTTATGCAGTCATATTGTGTTTGACCTAACTGTTGTTACCACTAGAACCGTGTAGACTTGAAATGGGCTGTTGCAACAGATAGGCGAATTACTGTCATCTGGATAACCACATTGAAGAGGAAAAGGAAGTAAATGGGAAGTGAAATATTAAACTTACTACCTGTAGACGCATATGCAACATCCTGAGCTAGGTCTCATGGTATGGCAGCTACATACAAAATTTGAGAAGAATCTAATCAGCCGTTGTCAAGTTATGCTTCAGAAATGGAATGTTACGGACCAACTGAGAAAATTTTGCCCATAGGTGGCGCCACCTGTAGACGCACATGCGCCAAACGCAATCCCAAGCGAGGTCTCATGGTAAGGTAGCTACATACCAAATCTGAGAGGAATCCAATTAGCTGTTGTCAAGTTATGCTCCGGAAACGAAATATTACGGACCGACAAGAAAAAGTTTTGACCCTAGGTGGCGCCACCTGTAGATGCACATGCGCCAAACGCAATCCCAAGTGAGGTCTCATGGTAAGGTAGCTACATACCAAATTTGAAAGGAATCCAAGTAGCGGTTGTCAAGTTATGCTCCGGAAACGAAATGTTACGGACTGACATGAGAAACTTTTGACCATAGGTGGCGCCACCTGTAGACGCACATGCGCCAAACGCAATCCAAAGCGAGGTCTCATGGTAAGGTAGCTACATACCAAATTTGAGAGGAATCCAAGTAGCGGTTGTCAAGTTATGCTCCGGAAACGAAATGTTACGGAATGACCCTAGGTGGCGCCACCTGTAGACGCACATGCGCCAAACGCAATCCCAAGCAAGGTCTCATGGTATGGTAGCTGCATACCAAATTTGAGAGGAATCCAACTGGCGGTTGTCAAGTTATGCTCCGGAAACGAAATGTTACGAACGGACTTGAGAAACTTTTGACCCTAGGTGGCGCCACCTGTAGACGCACATGCGCCAAACGCAATCCCAAGCGAGGTCTCATGGTATGGCAGCTGCATACCAAATTTGAAAGGAATCCAAGTAGCGGTTGTCAAGTTATGCTCCGGAAACGAAATGTTACGGACCGACAAGAAAAAGTTTTGACCCTAGGTGGCGCCACCTGTAGATGCACATGCGCCAAACGCAATCCCAAGTGAGGTCTCATGGTAAGGTAGCTACATACCAAATTTGAGAGGAATCCAAGTAGCGGTGTCAAGTTATGCTCCGGAAACGAAATGTTACGAACTGACTTGAGAAACTTTTGACCCTAGGTGGCGCCACCTGTAGACGCACATGCGCCAAACGCAATCCCAAGCGAGGTCTCATGGTATGGCAGCTGCATACCAAATTTGAAAGGAATCCAAGTAGCGGTTGTCAAGTTATGCTCCGGAAACGAAATGTTACGGACTGACATGAGAAACTTTTGACCATAGGTGGCGCCACCTGTAGACGCACATGCGCCAAACGCAATCCCAAGCGAGGTCTCATGGTAAGGTAGCTACATACCAAATTTGAGAGGAATCCAAGTAGCGGTTGTCAAGTTATGCTCCGGAAACGAAATGTTACGGAATGACCCTAGGTGGCGCCACCTGTAGACGCACATGCGCCAAACGCAATCCCAAGCAAGGTCTCATGGTATGGTAGCTGCATACCAAATTTGAGAGGAATCCAACTGGCGGTTGTCAAGTTATGCTCCGGAAACGAAATGATACGGACGGACGGACGGACGGACGGACAAGCTGAAACCAGTATACGCCACCTACACTACGTGTCGGGGGGTATAATAATATTTGATATAACAAGAGATTACATTTTGGTAGGATCAAAGAACTGAATGCATGAAAAACGAAACTACCAAAAACTGCAAGTCCGAACAGAAGATACAACAACAACATGAAAATTGACTGACTGCTTATAAAGAATCGGATTTCCCCAGTGGGGAAAAAACGAACCTCCCGCGTCAAACGAGGATAATATTCACAATACTAGTAAAGATTTATACAACAATTCAATGCATAAAATCGTGAACCAATGAAACGAAAAACCTGTTCGTTTATCGTACAGATCACAATAGGCTCACATACTGACCGAAAACAAAACGGAATGGTGAGAGCCAGTAAAAGCCCACATCAAACACAGAGGGCAGAAACTCATTGTTTGTGTGGAGACGCGATATAGAATACACACTGCCATAATGCAGGATTGTGTTATTAGTTAAGCATGAGATTTCATATTGACTTTTAGAAAACATCGTCGGACGATCATTTCAAGATATAGAAAAATCATGACTAAAATTTTGAAATCTCCGACAAGAGCAAAATATTTTAGCGACGTACGTCCGAAGACACTAAACACGTGGCTGACGGTAAAACAAACCGTGCGAGGTCCAAGCGAGTCCAAAAATTTGCCCCGACAAAATTTAGAAACATCCGAGATAGAAATGTCAGACAAAACTATCCCGGAAATATTATTTATTTAATCGCAACAGAACCATTGACAAAAATGACATAGGCGAGATAACCTGCGGCGAGGTAGCATTCTTTTGTCCGAAGGAGACAATGGATCGCTCAGGAAAACCGACCTGAAACTGGAGGCCTTTGTTGGCCTGAACAATGGAACCGGTTTTACAGGGACTCGAGATAAAGGAATAGCGGTGGAGGTCAGAAGAAATTGAATATTATCTCCTGCAGGAACAGGCCACTGGGAGGAAATATTTACAGACGTCGAAGAAAAACCGGACTTTGAATCTAAGAGTACAAATTCTAAATTCCGATACCACCGAGATCCTTGATGGATTTCAAGTCATACACAAGCGTAAATTCCCAAAAACCGACTATCGCTCCGATAGAGCGAGATCGTCAGAGGCACGCAATAAATGAGCACGTCGGACCTGGGCAAAATTCCTCCAGGCAGACGAATCCGATGACACACGCACACGTGGCTTTGCGAAATACACAAATCTTTATAAGTAAAACAAACCGTGTGGGAGTCCAAACGGGACAAACTTGCTCACACGTACGACAAGAATTAGAATTCGGAACAGAAACCTCAGACATAACAATGTAAGAAGAATTTCCGAAAAGAAAAACACAAGACAATCTTGATAAAGGATATAACCGGCGGTTACAACAACAACACAGGCTGTATTGAATTAACACTTCCTTGATGTGCACTGGTCGAGTACAAACAGGAGAAAGAGGACAGGAATGATTTGAGCAGAGCCTTTTATAGTAACTCCACTGGGATAATGGGAGAGCTCTCCTAGGGGCGGACAACTCTCCTCTAGGGGAGATAACTTTTAGTTTTAACTTCCGTTTTTACGGTTTGAATCATCTTCCTGACGGAGATTAAGGCATTAATTAAAGCAGGTTTACGATTTGGGAATCAAATAGAGAATTTCATTCAGAAATTCATAGTTTGAATTGAGCAGAAGTGTAAACTGCAAGGGAGCACATACTGAAATATCAGGGTCTTTAAGCATATGTATAATTGCAATATATAGTTCAATACTTGTTATATTATTGGACATTGTGTCTTCATATTGAACAGTTGTTGACCAGAGCTACTTTTTGTTTACAAATTTGCAGACAACTGTCAAAACAAGATGGCAGCAGTATGATCAAAATGGCAGATATCTGTCAATGATGTCTGCACACCTCTGTAAATGACTTCAACAAATTCATTAAATGACATCAACACACTCAATAAAGGACTTCTACACACAGTCGGTAAATCAACAAGCTCAGTAAATGATCACTCAATCCTACTTCATATATACATTGTAAAATGACAGCTGAATAACCTCTTTAAATGTAGTAAACCTTGTACACTCTGTAAATAACTTTGACAAACTCAGTAAAAGACTGTCACTCAGGTTATAGGCTGGACAAGGTTAGACATACTCTCAGGGTGCTGCAACCTTGACCTTTTATCTATTGATCTCAAAATCAATAGGATTCTTTGGAATCACATGAACAACACGCTTGTCAAGATTTGAGAATCCTAGTGGAACGCATCTTAACATATAATCCGGTCAAGTAAAGCATTATGGAAGGATGGAGGGACGGTAGGAAGGACATTACATAATGCCTACACTTCGATTACACTGTTTCCAAACACACCTTTCATGGGAAATCAAATATCTTTAATACCCGGTATATCAAATAACAATATGCCAAATCACTTCTATGATATCTTGATGAATAAATGACAGAACAAAATGGGAAAGACAAACTATTTTTGGAAATAATGGTAACCTTCTGTCAGTCTGCAAACGGAATAACCTATCCAAAATTTGATGGCTTAATTTAGATGACAGAGAAAATCGAATGATGGTGCGGTGATCTGAGTTGAGATCCATTAAGGTTCATATGTATATATGCAGTCCTGTACAAGGTTTGGTAAATTGAACAGGGAATAGCTTTCACCCAGTATGAGGGGGCTTGACAATATCCAGTCTGGACCGACACCTTACAACATGGGAGATATCGGGAGATAATGGAATAAAAGTCCTTGGGGTGTAAGAGTAAGGTCTTCTCTATCCATCAGTGTCAACGTGGTTCAGGGCAAGCTCTCCACTCTTCATTTATACAACATTGACCTGGACATTAGGGTTCATATAGGCCAGCAGCAAAAGGATGATATCTGAAATTATTTAACCATTTCTGATCTGAATTATACAGGACTGAACACAGGGTAGCTTCTTTAAAGTGACGGAGAATAGAATTGATTCTAATACATGTTTTATTCAATCACCAATCAAATGTACTGTACTAATCAACTGCACTGTGAAATAGGCCTAGCGATTTGCTGCTATCAAAAAATTGTCTGTCATCTACTGAGCAATAATTAATAGTGGTATATTCCAGTGTTTATTGAGTTGGTCTTTCTTTCAGACAAAGCTGACAGTACCAACTTACCCTAATCAGCCCAAAAATGTACATCTACCTCTTTATCTCATTGGCAGTACCCTTGCCGTAATAATATCACTGACACAGAATTTACTAATTGGGGTACCATTCATTTGTGCTGCAGCAAAAACTGCTAGCCTGTAAGTTTGCTTCATCCAAATATGAGATACATGTCAGTTGCAATAATTAAGTATACGGGTTTCCATCCTAAAAGAACTACTTTTTCCAGTTTGGATGAATAGAAACCCACCAAAATAAGAAACAGCTAAAGCCAATGAGCAATGTGCCAGAGGAACACATATGCCCCACCATGAAGTAGGAACTTGTGAGATCTGGTTGGTTGAGAATCCCAACAATAAATGAAAACCCGAGTGGTTGAAACAATTGCTTTGGCTTGGAACCTTAATGTTCAGTACCTGGCATGGAGAGCAATCCCAAGTGAGGCCCAGTGGCAAGGTAAGGTACCCACAATTACCAAATTTGTCCTAATCCAGTCAGGATTTCAGAAGTTATTGTTCGAAAAGGAATTTTAAGTTGGGCCACAGGTGGTGCCACCTATGGACGGATTGGTGTGAAAAACAATCCCAAGCGAGATCTTGAGGCGAGGTACCCACATACCAAATTTGGAAAGAACCCATTCAGGTTTTCTAAAGTTTTTGTCCAGAAACAAAATTTTAACTTGGCCCCCAAGTGGCGCCATCTATACGCAGATCGGTGTGAAAAACAATCCCAAGCGAGATCTTGAGGCGAGGTACCCACAAACCAAATTTGAAAAGAATCCATTCAGTTTTTCAAAAGTTATTGTCCAGAAACATAAATTTAACTTCACCCCCAGGTGGCACCACCCATAGGTGGATCGGCGTAAAAAACAATCCCAAGCGAGATCTTGAGGTGAGGTACCCAAAAACCAAATTTGAAAAGAATCCATTCAGTGTATCAAAAGTTATTGTCCGGAAACAAAAATTTAACTTTTGACAAACTGTTACCTTGACTGTTGAACATTTGACCTCATAATGGATATGATTTATGGAAGTACATGGGAGACATACCAAATGCACTATTCTGAATAATGGTTATGAAAAACTCAAGATACAGGATGGATAAGGCTACATATAGATTAAGTTTTGGTTTGCTGTGACCTCGATCCTGTGACTCCAAAATCTATTAAGCATAACTCAAAATCATCCTGATAAGGCTTCGCATGATGGAAGAACCATGCAAAAATCATAAAGCTCCTTTGACAATAGTCGGTGGTGCATACAAATTGATAATCGATGTGTTATGACAGTTACTATCATCACCCGTCATGCTCGCAGATAAATACACTGATTATCAATCACATTTGTATCCAAAGTGCAATTATTGAGTTTCTGCCGACAGCGATAACAGGCGTATGCGATGATGTGAATCTTTATATCGATAAAATGAACCACTAACTAGATCATGTACCATTATGAGTTATGTTTTACACAATGGTATTTATTTTGCTATCACCACAATATTTCAGTAGCTCCATCTACAAGATTAACTCAAGGAGTGGGTCAAGTGCATACAGCTGGTATATTTGTCAACTGTACATAAATAAATCTATATATATATGTAACTTGGGGCATACTGCTCCAATGTTTATTCAGCTATACAATTATGGCAACAGAAAACTTTTCTAAATCGGAGCTACAAATAAGTGAAGGGTTACAACAATCCAAGAATATGAGATGTACAACCCTTGTCAATGCTTACAACATTCTAAGAATGTCAGATGTGCAGCCATTGTCAATAGTTACAACAATCCAAGAATGTGAGATGTACAACCCTTGTCAATGCTTACAACATTCTAAGAATGTCAGATGTGCAGCCATTGTCAATAGTTACAACAATCCAAGAATGTGAGATGTACAACCCTTGTCAATGGCTACAACACTCTAAGAATGTCAGATGTGCAGCCATTGTCAATAGTTACAACAATCCAAGAATGTGAGATGTACAACCCTTGTCAATGGTTACAACATTCTAAGAATGTCAGATGTGCAGCCATTGTTAATGGTTATAATAATCCAAGAATGTGAGATGTACAACCCTTGTCAATGGCTACAACACTCTAAGAATATGAGATGTACAACCCTAGTCAATAATTACAACACTCTAAGAATGTCAGATGTGCAGCCATTGTCAATGGTTACAACACTCCAAGAATGTGAGATGTACAACCCTTGTCAATGGTTACAACACTCTAAGAATGTCAGATGTGCAGCCATTGTTAATGGTTACAATAATCCAAGAATGTGAGATGTACAACCCTTGTCAATGGCTACAACACTCTAAGAATGTCAGATGTGCAGCCATTATCAATGGTTACAACAATCCAAGAATGTGAGATGTCCAGCCATAGTTAATGGTTAGAGCACTCCAAGAATGTGAGATGTCCAGACATTGTCAATGGTTACAACACTCTAAGAATGTCAGATGTGCAGCCACTGCCAATGGTTACAACAGTCCAAGAATGTGAGATGTGCAACCATTGTCAATGGTTACAATAATCCAAGAATGTGAGATGTCCAGCCATTGTCAATGGTTATAGCACTCCAAGATTGTGAGATGTACAACCCTTGTCAATGGTAACAGCATGTGAGATGTCCAGCCATTGTCAATGGTTACAACACTCTAAGAATGTCAGATGTACAACCCTTGTCAATGGTTACAACACTCTAAGAATGTCAGATGTGCAGCCATTGTCAATGGTTACAAGTCCAACAAGAGCCCAGACCTTTGATCTAAATTTTGGTACATGACAAAACGGCTACCTGTAATTTCTTGATGGACTCAAAAAATCATGATTTTTAATCATTTCACAATTTTGGGGTCACATACTGTGACCTTGACCTTGACCTACATTTTGATATGTGCACATCATGTCCCCCTAATGTATCTACTGACACAAAGAAATGTTATTTTTAATAAATTACTGATTTTGGGGACACAGTGACCTTTGACCTTCGACCTTGACCTATATTTTGGTATGCGACACTTCATTTCCCCCTACTGAATCCACTCACAAAAAATTAGAAATTTTTAATGATTTCCTGATTTTTCAGTCACACTGACCTTTGACCTCTGACCTCGACCTACATTTGGTATGCAACACATCGTTCCCCCCTAGAGTATCCACTCACCAAAAATTAGAACTGTAGATAGAAAACTGTCAACGATCAATGATTTCCTGATTTTAGGCAACAGTGACCTTTGACCTCAATTTTGGTACGCGACACCTAGCATATCCATTCGCAAAAAATTGCAACTGTAGCCAGAAAATGTTCACAATATAGACCGGACACGAACACTTCAGTGATTTTCTGTTTTTTAGGCCAGTGACCTTTGACCTCTGACCTCGACCTTCATTTTAGTACGCGACACATCGTCTCCCCATAGGGTATCCACTCACCAAAAACTGGAACTGTAGATAGGAAACTGTCCCAGATATAGACCGGACACGAGAACCGGACAGACGGACAGACAGACGGAAACCGCCATCACATAATACGTCCGCTTTTTGGCGGGCGTATAAAAATGTGGAATGTCCAGCCATTGTCAATGGTTACAACACTCCAAGAACATGAGATGTACAACCCTTGTCAATGGCTACAACACTCTAAGAATGTTAGATGTGCAGTCATTGTCAATGGTTACAACAGTTCAAGAATGTGAGATGTCCAGCCATTGTCAATAGTTACAACACTCGAAGGAAGTGAGGTGTGAAGCTCTTGCCAATGGTTACAACAATTCAGGGATGTGAGATGTGCAGCCCTTGTCGATGGTCATAATACTCCAAGAATTTGAGATATCCAGTCATTGTCAATGGTTACAATACTCCAAGAACGTGAGATGTGAAGCCATTGTCAATGGTTCAGCCATTGAAATAGATAAATTTCTGCAATGGCAAAAAACCTCAACGAAGTTACACCTTACATTTAATTTCATGCCGTTGCTAATTTCGAGGGCTGATGGTTACAACTGCTATGCCACTCTTGCCAATGGCGGCAAAATTCTAGGAATGTGAGAAGTGCAGCCCTTGTTAATGTTTATAACACTCCAAGAATGAGAAATATCCAGTCATTGTCAATGGTTACAACACTCCAAGAATGTGAGATTTACAGCCATTGTCAATGGTTACAACACTCAAAAAATGTGACATTTGCAGCCACTGTCAATGGTTACAACACTCCAAGAATGTGAGATTTACAGCCATTGTCAATGGCTACAACACTCAAAAAATGTGACATTTGCAGCCACTGTCAATGGTTACAACACTCAAAGAATGTGAGATGTGCAGCCATTGTCAATGGTTACAACACTCCAAGAATGTAAGATGTGCAACCCTTGTCAATGGTTATAACAGTCCAAGAATGTGAGATGTGCAGCCATTGTCAATGGTTACAACACTCCAAGAATGTAAGATGTGCAACCCTTGTCAATGGTTACAACACTCCAAGAATGTGAAAAGGTCCTGCCATTGTCAATGGTTACAACACTCCAAGAATGTGAGATGTGCAGCCATTATCAATGGTTACAACACTCCAAGAATCTGAGATGTGCAACATTTGTCAACACTTTTAGACCAGCTACTCTCCCTAATAATTCTAACACTTTAGATCAGCTACTCTCCCTAATAATTCAAACACTTTTAGACCAGCTACTCTCTCTAATAATTCAAACACTTTTGGACCAGCTACCCTCTCTAATAATTCAAACACTTTTGGACTAGCTACTCTCTCTAATAATTCAAACACTTTTAGATCAGCTACTCTCTCTAATAATTCAAACACTTATAGATCAGCTACTCTCTCTAATAATTCAAACACTTTTAGATCAGCTACCCTCTCTAATAATTCAAACACTTTTAGATGAGCTACCCTCTCTAATAATTCAAACACTTTTAGATCAGCTACCCTCTCTAATAATTCAAACACTTTTAGATCAGCTACTCTCTCTAACAATTCAAACACTTTAGACCAGCTACTCTCTCTAATAATTCAAACACTTTTAGATCAGCTACCCTCTCTAATAATTCAAACACTTTTAGATCAGCTACTCTCTCTAATAATTCAAACACTTTTAGATCAGCTACCCTCTCTAATAATTCAAACACTTTTAGATGAGCTACCCTCTCTAATAATTCAAACACTTTTAGATCAGCTACCCTCTCTAATAATTCAAACACTTTTAGATCAGCTACCCTCTCTAATAATTCAAACACTTTTAGATCAGCTACCCTCTCTAATAATTCAAACACTTTTAGATCAGCTACCCTCTCTAATAATTCAAACACTTTTAGATCAGCTACCCTCTCTAATAATTCAAACACTTTTAGATGAGCTACCCTCTCTAATAATTCAAACACTTTTAGATCAGCTACCCTCTCTAATAATTCAAACACTTTTAGATCAGCTACTCTCTCTAATAATTCAAACACTTTTAGATCAGCTACCCTCTCTAATAATTTAAACACTTTTAGATGAGCTACCCTCTCTAATAATTCAAACACTTTTAGATCAGCTACCCTCTCTAATAATTCAAACACTTTTAGATCAGCTACCCTCTCTAATAATTCAAACACTTTTAGATCAGCTACCCTCTCTAATAATTCAAACACTTTTAGATGAGCTACCCTCTCTAATAATTCAAACACTTTTAGATCAGCTACCCTCTCTAATAATTCAAACACTTTTAGATCAGCTACTCTCTCTAATAATTTAAACACTTTTAGATCAGCTACTCTCTCTAATAATTCAAACACTTTTAGATCAGCTACTCTCTCTAATAATTCAAACACTTTTAGACCAGCTACTCTCTTAATAATTCAAACACTGTTAGATCAGCTATTTACTCATTAAATTAATACAAATTTAGACTGATGCACATTTTCTTTTTTTCCAACATGATGTACAGAAGCTGACTGTAAACAGTAGCTGAATATTGACAGAATACTTTCTGGTAATGTCTTCTACAGTGTATAGTCTTAATATGTGTGAATTATTGGAGAGATCACAGTAAATGACTCTACCATACAATTACAGCTGGACCATTTCATAGGAAGTATCAGTTTATTTCTCTAGTAGAGATGAAGGTGAACACAGTTGCAGATAGTATACTGCTGCACAGTAAACACAGGTGGTCCAATTCTCTGTCTGATCTCAACAGATTTCTATAAACTGGTAAAGAGAGCCACTCCTACTGTCATTACAGAAACATGTGGAAACCATCACAAGGATAATAACATAGGGATAGAACAGCAGGAACAAACTAACTGAATATGATCAGAACTTGGAACAAATTGAATTCAGCCTTGCGAACTCTTTGATCACATGTACAACAAGAGCCGTGAGCTCAAATATCCCCCGCCAAATTTCCTGAGAAGTCACATGAGACAATACAAGAATACTAGTACTTTATTTGACAGATTCAAGTAAATTAATTTCAGGCAAAATTGATTAATGTGGAAAGACAAAAACATGAACGTGTGATTCACATGTGAGTGAACCACCATGACTGTCATTTTAAATTCAGGCATGATGATTTGTGACTGTCATTCAAATAGACAAAATGACCCAATATGGATATCTGTAATTAAAATGTCAAAGTTTGTACCCTGTGTTGAGCAGAACAGTTCACGAAAATGATGAAGAGGAGCCTTCCGCCTGGTAAAGAGGGATAGATTATTAAAAGAATGGATTAATACAGACATAATCAATTCTGACAGCACCTTTGACAAGTAGACATAGCACACAACACATTAAAATATGTAAAACTTAATAAAGAAACTGTGTCCTTTGACCAAGTGCCCATGTACAGGCAGGTCCATGCATCTAAGATCAGATCTTCTAACATCTTGACCAGATGCATACAGATTTGGTATTGTCTACTTCTCATACTACTCCATACAGGCTCTCTAGAATCATCAGCCTGCATGAATACTAGATGGTCGAGAAGTTCAATGTCGTTTTTTTGGCACATAGGACAGAATTTGTACGAGCAGGCAGATAAAAGGCCAGAGCACATCTACCTCCTATAGGGTTTTATATTATGTAAGTTTCAGATTGAAACGAACTCAGGGAGGAGGAAAGAAACTCTGTGAACATGGTTTCAAGTTTTTTGCACACGGGGAAACAAAAAAACATGGTTTATGAAAAATTGGATACTGATATGACAAACTAGGTTGATGAAGGAAATATCTTTCCATATTTTTATCTTTTTTTTACAAATCAAGATAATTGTCTAAAGGTGTATAAGATTAGACTGCTCGCAAGGATGATGTTAATTTTCTCAAACCCTAAAAAATTTGGCATCTGTGTGGATGAAGTCATATAGCTTTTCTGAGGGTAAAAAAAAATCATGCATGTACTCTGTCAACGAAACTCTTCTTCCCAGAGGCTCTCCAACAAAAACAACAACTAATTACAAGCATTTAACGATGTTTACAATAGTAGGGAAGACGTTTCTAATAATTCAAAGTTCTTGTCAAGAGGATGATCATCAGATTAAGTTTGAATGCTCCAACAGATGAAGCATCTCTCAGTTCTTTGTCAAGGGAGTTCTACCTTAATTGGCACTTGTGCTGTTCAAGTTGTGGGATGTAAGTAAAAACCAGCCTGGTGTATTACACTGTAACTGAATATTTATTGAGGAAAACAATTACTGAGCAATCTCTCAAAATCAACAAAAACAGCTGCATAACATACACAAGATCTGCATTAGGATTAATGGATCTGTCCAGGAAATCCAGATAAAATACCAAATTATGCCTTAAGTGGCATAGTTTTCTATTATAGCAATCTAATAATAGACAGGTCTGGAACAGGAAATGCTTACATAAGAGAAAGCCTAAGACATGTGGAAAATAACACAGGACCATATGTTTCCACTTTGTGAAGTTCCAGCAGTTTTTGTTTTCTTTAACAATATAAAAAGTTCACATGCTATCACCCCATGTGTTGATATTAATCATGGATGAGGACTGTAAATGACCTGGATTTTTTTTCCTAAAAATGTTATTTGAACTGTTCATTACATTTACACTACATACTAGCTCACTCATATAGACAGCTGCCTAAATGATGTACTGTTCTTAAAAAATGTAAGAGACATTTTATTGTCCTTTTATATTAGCTGATGCACGTATAGGCAGGAGACAGGATGTACATGTACAAACCACAAATTCATCCCTGTATATACGAACAACAAATTCATGCTGCGAGTATCAATGCACCTGTAGCTGCAATAGGGAAAATCTTTTGCTTAAGGATTAATTTATTTATTTTTTATTTATTTATTTATTTAATTCAGAGACAAACAGGCCAATGTGGCCCACTAACCAGCTCGATAACAAATAATACAACAATAAGATACAAAGTAAACAATAATACTAAAAAACATGGACTAAAACGAAATAGGTAAGTGTGTTACAATTATATTGGGAATCAGGCATCCTTCCTTTGGCTTATTTCACATGTTATCAGCAGTGATATCCCACACTCATTCTTTATGTTCTGAATATGCAGGCCCTTCTTTTTCAGGGCTTGTTTTTCTGTGGGAATCCGGAAATCCGATTCCTGTCAGCATCCCTGCAAAATAATTTACGGGAATCCAACAGATTCCCGTACAATATTAGCAATCTGTATAGAAATAATAGCATTGGATTCCCGTGAATTCCCATAGAGCTGGGTTGCGAGAATCTATTTGGATTCCCATGAATTTTGACGAAAAACAAGGCCTGTTCAGGGATGGTACAGATGGGCCAAAACTATACCATTTAGAGTATAGGTGTAGAAATTCCACCTTATAAATATACTGCAGATGACACACAGATCAGCACAAGATAAACAGGAAATACAAAAAAAAAATCCCATCATTTCTTCTTGCTGTGCTGGTGGCACATCTGCCATGTTACTAATGTGGTTAGGTGGTGAAAATGACACATGGCCAAGTAACAGTAATATTCACATCCATATAGCCTAAACTGACTAAACACACATCAAACTGAAACTGCTAATGGAGGATGTACAAGCCTGGAAAAGCTATTTTTATATGGTATTAATTTCACCTGTCATGTGTAATAAACAAATCGACCAGAGAGCTCTACATCCCCCACCAGCAGCACCAGTAATGGTGAATTGCATCATAACTGGTGCTGCTGCTGAGGACCTCTATGGTTGATTGTTTTTGGTCAAAGATATCCCATATCATTGATTAAGGTAACAATGAACTATAGTTTAGTCCCATTACGTTCCAGGTTAAACAGGTTCAGTTCGCCCCTGAAAAACTGACCTTCTTGTACTTTAACCTGGAACTACACACTGATGTTGTTGATTACCACTCCTCCCACTTCACGTGAAATGTACCAAACCACACTCCAATCCAATTGATTTTTGAGAACGCAAACTGTCTTCTGAGACGAGCACTTTTCAACCGTCTGAGCTGGTCACGTGGGTATCGTCGTTTGATTGTGTCCTGAAAAGAACACAGGCTCGCGACTGTCACAATTTTTTCATAAATTAATCGACACTTACTAAGTTAGCGAAACACAATAAAAGTTAGTTATGATATTATCCAGTAATAACACAACTGAGCATTTAATGCGGGATATGCTTACCACGAACATCCACCTTTGGCGGAAGTGACGTCATTTAGTTCGTTTTAACCTAAAGGAAGGAAAATTTTGAAACTCTTGACACCACAGATAGGTCAATATCTGAAGAAGTACTGAGGGTAATATTATAGCCAAGCTCCAAAGAATAAATATTTTGCAGCTAATTCTGTAACCTACCCCCCATCTTTGGAATCAGTGAAATTTGACATCTACACTATATCAGTCCTAATGCGCTAACACATCTTTCAGATAAAGTTAGGGAGTAATTTGGGCACAATTCCCCATATATGTGTACCACGTCCTATAGGACAGTTGAGAAAGAAAGTGATGTAATCATAGGCATATCAAGGGAAATAACTACATCAGTCAAAAGTGATTTGCAGAACGCGGAGAGCTAAAATAGAAGCGAATTTGTGAAATTTTAGTCTGCGAATCTAGGTAAATTTGCTGACTGGTCGGGAGATCGGTGCAAATTTAACATAAAATTGTCTCCGACTGAAATCTTTGTCCATATTCATCTGTTTCATATAATTAGAGCAAACTGCGGAACATAATGACCCTCCCTCCCGCCCGGACTTGCGAGCTTGTGGAGGGGAGGGGGGGGGGTGTTTTTCGAGTTATTTTTAGTAATTATACCACTGTGATATCTAGCATTTCCCTTCTCAGCATCCTCTAACGGGACGAAATAAAAATTAACTGCAAAATTACGATCGCCGTGGATTTAGAACACCATATCTCAGGTGGAATACACAAACTTTGATAAAAAACACCTATTTCGGGTCTATCGTCTAGGATTCCCCTAAAGGGCCTCATGTGTATGAAATTCATGAGTTGTTCAGCATTTTCATCGATACTGATTATTCCAATTAGATAATATTGCCAAACATTGATGATTGAATGAAATATGAATCAGCAAGCTCCGTCTTTATGTCACATCTGTAGGTAACAATGAACTATAGTTTAGTCCCATTACGTTCCAGGTTAAACAGGTTCAGTTCGCCCCTGAAAAACTGATCTTCTTGTACTTTAACCTGGAACTACACACTGATGTTGTTGATTACCACTCCTCCCACTTCACGTGAAATGTACCAAACCACTCTCCAATCCAATTGATTTTTGAGAACGCAAACTGTCTTCTGAGACGAGCACTTTTCAACCGTCTGAGCTGGTCACGTGGGTATCGTCGTTTGATTGTGTCCTGAAAAGAACACAGGCTCGCGACTGTCACAATTTTTTCAGAAATTAATCGGCACTTACTAAGTTAGCGAAACACAATAAAAGTTAGTTATGATATTATCCAGTAATAACACAACTGAGCATTTAATGCGGGATATGCTTACCACGAACATCCACCTTTGGCGGAAGTGACGTCATTTAGTTCGTTTTAACCTTAAGAGTAAAATTTTGAAAATAGAGATCTCTCTGATGAGCCATATATCCCACAGTGACATATTTTAAGGTGTTGGCAGTGAAGTTAATGAGATGAAATGAAGGGAACAAGAACGAATTGTTGAAAAAACAAATGTACGTGGAATGTTAAGGTGCAGATAATGATACAAAGAAAGGTGTGCAATATAGTTAGTTTGTAGTGTTAATGAGGTTAGCGGGGATAAACTGATTAGGGGGGGGGGGGGAAGTGATAATATAAAAATGTTGGTTGATTAAAAAACAGATTTTCCATGGAATGGTTTATTACATACCAAATTCAAAGAGTTCAGCACTTGTGGAACGAAACTGATGTATGAACAGGATTCAAAATTGTCATCGTTATCGACTAAGATCTAATTGCATAAAATCCAAATCCAAGATGGCTCTATGCAGCCATCTTTGATGACGAAGGTAACTGAAAGGCAATCCCATCCTTCCTCTCACCAATGTCCAGCCACTCTCCAAATTTGACATTGATCGGTCCAATCATTCTCGAACTATTGTCCGAAAAACATCCAAATGGCTGACAGTGGCCATCTTGGATTACACAAGATGGCTGACAGTGGCCATCTTATATTACATAGGTGACTGAAAAGCAATCCGAACTGTTCCCTCACCAATGTCAAGACACTCTTCAAGTTTGAAGTTAATTAGGTTCAATTGTTCACGAGTTATCGGTCGGTCAGGAAATGGGTGAAGATCTGGCAATGCAAGATGGTTGATGGCGGCCATCTTGGAATGAAAAGCAATCTTAATTTTCTTCACACCGATGTTAAGCCACTCTCCATGTTTGAAGTTGATCAGTTCAATCATTCTCACATCATTGTCCAGACAAGATTCAACACCTGAAAATCCAAAATGGCTAGGCTAGCAGTCATATGTTGGATTAACAAGGTTACTGAATAGCAATCCCAATCATCCTCTCACCGATGTCAAGACACTCTCCAAGTCTGAAGTCGATTGGCTCAATCATTCTCGAGTTATTGTCCAGACAAGATTCAACTGCTGATGTCAAGGCATTCTCCAAGTTTCAAGTCGATCGGTTCAATAGTTGGCATTCTCCAAGTTTAAAGTCGATCGGTTCAATAGTTCTCGAGTAATTGGTCAGACAAGAAATGTGTAAATGGCTGATGGTGGCTATCTTGGATTACACAGGTACTGAAAAGCAATCGCAACCGTCCTCTCACAGATGTAAAGACACTGTGCAAATTTGAAGTTGATCGTCTCAATAGTTTTAGAGTTATTGGTCGGACAAGAAATGTGTAACGGAGAGACAGAAAGACAAGCTCAGTAAATGACCACTTCTACTTCATACATTGTAAAATGACAGCAGAATAGCCTCTGTAAATGTAGTAAACCTTTCTACACTCTGCAAATAACAAACTCAGTATTAAAAGACTGTCACTCACTAGATGAATTTATGCTTGAGACTCACAAGTTTCTGACAAATTAATTCACCTTTACAGATTTAGTAATCCAAACAAACAGTACGAAAGCAGAAGAAGAATATTAACCTCAAATCAATACACTTCTCAGGAATCGCAAATACACTACTGTAAAGTTTCATAAGATAAGGTGAATCACAACTCCAGACACAATCAGCCCAAACAAGTCACATTCAGTTTTGGGGTGCTGTGACTTTGATCTTAGATCTATTCACATCAAATGAATAAGCTTCTCTGGACTCACATGAACAGCACACAAGTTGAGTAGGTGAATAATAACTCAGGTTATAGACTGGACAAGGTTAGACATACTATCAGGGTGTTGCAACCTTGACCTTTTATCTATTGACCTCAAAATCAATAGGATTCTTTGGAATCACATGAACAACACACTTGTCCAGATTTGAGAATCCTAGTGGAACGCATCTTAACATATAATCCGGTCAAGTAAAGCATTATGGAAGGATGGAGGGACGCAAGGAAGGACATTACATAATGCCTACACTTTGACTAAACCATTTCCAAACACACCTTTCATGGGAAATCAAATATCTCTAATACCCAGTATATCAAATAACAATATGCCAAATCACTTCTATGGTATCTTGATGAGTAAATGACAGAACAAAATGGGAAAGACAAACTATTTTTGGAAATAATGGTAACCTTCTGTCAGTCTGCAAATGGAATAACCTATTCAAAATTTGATGGCTTAATTTAGATGACAGAGAAAATCGAATGACGGTGCGGTGATCTGAGTTGAGATCCATTAAGGTTCATATGTATATATGCAGTCCTGTACAAGGTTTGGTAAATTGAACAGGGAATAGCTTTCACCCAGTATGAGGGGGCTTGACAATATCCAGTCTGGACCAACACCTTACCACATGGGAGATATCAGGAGATAATGGAATAAAAGTCCTTGGGGTGTAAGAGTAAGGTCTTCTCCATCCATCAGTGTCAATGTGGTCGAGGGCAAGCTCTCTACTCTTCATTTATACAACACTGACCTGGACAATAGGGTTCATATAGGCCAGCAGCAAAAGGATGATATCTGAAATTATTTACCATTTCTGATCTGAACTATACAGGACTGAACACAGGGTAGGATCTTTAAAGTGACGGAGCATAGAATTGATTCTAATACATGTTTCATTCAATCGCCAATCAAATGTACTGTACTAATCAACTGCACTCTGAAATAGGCCTTAGTGATTGGCTGCTATCATTGTCAGTCATCTACTGAGCAATAATTAATAGTGGTATTCCAGTGTTGATTGAGTTGGTCTTTCTTTCAGACAAAGCTGACAGTACCACTTACCCTAATCAGCCACAAAAAGTACATGTATCTCTTATTCTCATTGGCTGGTCCCTTGCCTTAATAATATCACTGACACAGAATTTGCTAATTGGGGTACCATTCATTTGTGCTGCAGCAAAAACTGCTAGCCTGTAAGTTTGCTTCATCCAAATATAAGATACATGTCAGTTGCAATAATTAAGTATACGAGTTTCCATCCTAAAAGAACTACTTTTTCCAGTTTGGATGAATAGAAACCCACCAAAATAAGAAACAGCTAAAGCCAATGAGCAATGTGCCACAGGAACACATATGCCCCACCATGAAGTAGGAACTTGCGAGATCTGGTTGGTTGAGAATCTCAACAATAAATGAAAACCTGAGTGGTTGAAATAATTGCTTTGGCTTGGAACCATAATGTTCAGTACCTGGCATGGAGAGCAATCCCAAGTGAGACCCAGTGGCAAGGTACCCACAATTACCAAATTTGTCCTAATTCAGTCAGGTTTTCAGAAGTCATCGTTCGAAAAGAAATATTAAGTGGTGCCACCTATAGGGGATTGGCATGAAAAACAATCCTAAGCGAGATCTTGAGGTGAGGTACCCACAAACCAAATTTGAAAAGAATCCATTAAGTTTTTCAAAAGTTATTGTCCGGAAACAAAAATTTAACTTGGCCCCCTACTTTTATGTCCAGTTTTGACAAAACCTTGACCGTTGAACATTTGACCTCACATGGGAGTACATGAGAGACATACCAAATGCACTATTCTGAATAATGATTATGAAAAACTCAAGATACAGGCTGGATAAGGCTACATATAGATTAAGTTTTGGTTTGCTGTGACCTCGATCCTGTGACTCCAAAATCTATTAAGCATAACTCAAAATCATCCTGATAAGGCTTCGCATGATGGAAGAACCATGCAAAAATCATAAAGCTCCTTTGACAATAGTCGGTGGTGCATACAAATTGACAATATCTTAGCCAGATCTCATGTTTCCCCAAGTATCTAGCGGAACTATCATAGCTTTTATCAAATTGGCATATACATCATGGATGTTTTTTCAGCAGAGATAATCGATGTGTTATGACAGTTACTATCATCACCCGTCATGCTCGCAGATAAATACACTGATTATCAATCACATTTGTATCCAAAGAGCAATTATTGAGTTTCTGCCGACAGCGATAACAGGCGTGTGCGATGATGTGAATCTTTATATCGATAAAATGAACCACTAACTAGATCATGTGCCATTATGAGTTATGTTTTACACAATGGTATTTATTTTGCTATCACCACAATATTTCAGTAGCTTCATCTACAAGATTAACTCAAGTAGTGGGTCAAGTGCATATAGCTGGTATATTTGTCAACTGTACATAAATAAACCTATATATATGTAACTTGGGGCATACTGCTCCAATGTTTATTCAGCTATACAATTATGGCAACAGAAAACTTTTCTAGATCGGAGCTACAAATAAGTGAAGGGTTACAACAATCCAAGAATGTGAGATGTGCAGCCATTGTCAATGGAATACAGAACTCCAAGAATGTGAAATGTGCAGCCATTGCCAATGGTTATAACATTCCAAGCATTTGGGATGTACAACCATTGTTGATGGTTACAACACTTCAAGAATATGACATGTAGAGCCAATGTCAATGGCTACAATCGTCCAAGAATGTGAGATGTACAACCATTGTCAATGGTCACAACCCTCCAAGAATGTGAGATGTACAACCCTTGTGCCTACAACACTCTAAGAATGTCAGATGTGCAGCCATTGCCAATGGTTACAACAATCCAAGAATGTGACTGAGATGTCCAGCCATTGTCAATGGTTACCACAATCCAAGAATGTGAGATGTCCAGCCATTGTTAATGGTTACAACACTCTAAGAATGTGAGATGTACAACCCTTGTCAATGGTTTCAACATTCTAAGAATGTCAGATATGCAGCCATTATCAATGGTTACAACAATCCAAGAATGTGAGATGTCCAGCCATTGTTAATGGTTACAGCACCCCAAGAATGTGAAATGTCCAGCCATTGTTAATGGTTACAGCACTCCAAGAATGTGAGATGTACAACCTTTGTCAATGGTTACAACACTCTAAGAATGTCAGATGCGCAGCCATTGTCAATGGTTACAACAATCCAAGAATGTGAGATGTCCAGCCATTGTTAATGGTTAGAGCACTCCAAGAATGTGAGATGTACACCCCTTGTCAATGGTTACAACACTCTAAGAATGTAAGATGTGCAGCCATTGTCAATGGTTACAACAATCCAAGAATGTGAGATGTCCAGCCGTTGTTAATGGTTAGAGCACTCCAAGAATGTGAGATGTACAACCCTTGTCAATGGTTACAACACTCTAAGAATGTCAGATGTGCAGCCATTGTCAAAGGTTACAACAATCCAAGAATGTGAGATGTCCAGCCATTGTTAATGGTTAGAGCACTCCAAGAATGTGAGATGTACAACCCTTGTCAATGGTTACAACACTCTAAGAATGTCAGATGTGCAGCCATTGTCAATGGTTACAACAATCCAAGAATGTGAGATGTACAACCCTTGTCAATGGTTACAACACTCTAAGAATGTCAGATGTGCAGCCATTGTCAATGGTTACAACAATCCAAAAATGTGAGATGTCCAGCCATTGTTAATGGTTAGAGCACTCCAAGAATGTGAGATGTACAACCCTTGTCAATGGTTACAACACTCTAAGAATGTCAGATGTGCAGCCATTGTCAATGGTTACAACAATCCAAGAATGTGAGATGTTCAGCCATTGTTAATGGTTAGAGCACTCCAAGAATGTGAGATGTACAACCCTTGTCAATGGTTACAACACTCTAAGAATGTGAGATGTGCAGCCATTGTCAATGGTTACAACAATCCAAGAATGTGAGATGTCCAGCCATTGTTAATGGTTAGAGCACTCCAAGAATGTGAGAGGTACAACCCTTGTCAATGGTTACAACACTCTAAGAATGTCAGATGTGCAGCCATTGTCAATGGTTACAACAATCCAAGAATGTGAGATGTCCAGCCATTGTCAATGGTTAGAGCACTCCAAGAATGTGAGATGTACAACCCTTGTCAATGGTTACAACACTCTAAGAATGTCAGATGTGCAGCCATTGTCAATGGTTACAACAATCCAAGAATGTGAGATGTCCAGCCATTGGTAATGGTTAGAGCACTCCAAGAACGTGAGATGTACAACCCTTGTCAATAACTACAACACTCTAAGAATGTTAGATGTGCAGTCATTGTCAACGGTTACAACAGTTCAAGAATGTGAGATGTCCAGCCATTGTCAATAGTTACAACACTCAAAGGAAGTGAGGTGTGAAGCACTTGCCAATGGTTATAACAATTCAGGGATGTGAGATGTGCAGCCCTTGTCGATGGTCATAATACTCCAAGAATTTGAGATATCCAGTCATTGTCAATGGTTACAATACTCCAAGAAAGTGATATGTGAAGCCATTGTCAATGGTTCAGCCATTGAAATAAATAAATTTCTGCAATGGCAAAAAACCTCAACGAAGTTACACCTTACATTTAATTTCATGCCGTGGCTAATTTCGAGGGCTGATGGTTACAACTGCTATGCCACTCTTGCCAATGGCGGCAAAATTCTAGGAATGTGAGAAGTGCAGCCCTTGTTAATGTTTATAACACTCCAATAATGTGAAATATCCAGTCATTGTCAATGGTTACAACACTCCAAGAATGTGAGATTTACAGCCATTGTCAATGGTTACAACACTCAAAAAATGTGACATTTGCAGCCACTGTCAATGGTTACAACACTCAAAGAATGTGAGATGTACAGCCATTGTCAAATGGTTACAACACTCCAAGAATGTAAGATGTGCAACCCTTTTGAATGGTTATAACAGTCCAAGAATGTGAAAAGGTCCTGCCATTGTCAATGGTTACAACACTCCAAGAATGTGAGATGTGCAGCCATTATCAATGGTTACAACACTGACTCCAAGAATCTGAGATGTGCAACATTTGTCAATGGTTACAACACTCCAAGAATGTCAGATGTGCAGCCATTGGTAATGGTTACAACACTCCAAGAATCTGAGATGTGCAACATTTGTCAATGGTTACAACACTGCAAGAATGTGAGATGTGCAACCATTGTAAATTGTTACAACACTCAAAGAATGTGAGATGTGCACACCTTGTCAATGGTAACAACCCTCCAAGAATGTAAGATGTCCAGCCATTCTCAATGGTTACAACACTCCAAGGATGTGAGATGTGCAGCCATTGTCAATGGTCACAACAGTCCAAGAAAGTGAAATGTGCACACCTTTTCAATGGTTACAACCATCCAAGAATGCGAGATGTGCAGCCCCTGTCAATGATTATAACAGTCCCAGAATCTGAGATGTGCAGCCCTTGTCAATGGTTACAACAGTCCAAGAAAGTGAAATGTGCACACCTTGTCAATGGTTACAACCATCCAAGAATGCGAGATGTGCAGCCCCTGTCAATGATTATAACAGTCCCAGAATCTGAGATGTGCAGCCTTTGTCAATGGTTATAACAGTCCAAGAATGTGAAAAGGTCCAGTCATTGTCAATGGTTACAACACTCCAAGAATGTGAGATGTGCAGCCATTGTCAATGGTTACAACACTCCAAGAATCTGAGATGTGCAACATTTGTCAATGGTTACAACACTCCAAGAATGTCAGATGTGCAGCCATTGGCAATGGTTACAACACTCCAAGGATGTGAGATGTGCAGCCATTGTCAATGGTTACAACACTCCAAGAATCTGAGATGTGCAACCATTGTCAATTGTTACAACACTCAAAGAATGTGAGATGTGCACACCTTGTCAATGGTTACAACCCTCCAAGAATGTAAGATGTCCAGCCATTGTCAATGGTTACAACACTCCGAAGGATGTGAGATGTGCAGCCATTGTCAATAGTTACAACACTCCAAGGATTTGAGATGTGCACACCTTGTCAATGGTTACAACCCTCCAACAATGCGAGATGTGCAGCCCCTGTCAATGATTATAACAGTCTCAGAATCTGAGATGTGCAGCCTTTGTCAATGGTTACAACAGTACAAGAATAAGAGATGTGAAGCCCTTGTCAATGGTTAAAAAAGTCAAAGAATCTGAGATGTGCAACCCTTGCCAATGGTTACAACACTTTGATAATGTAAGATGTGCAACCCTTGTCAATGGTTACAACAGTCCAAGAATGAGAGATGTGCAGCCCTTGTCATCGGTTACAACACTCCAAGAATGTGAGATTTGCAGCCATTGTCAATGGTCACAACACCTATGCTGCCCTTGTCAATGGTTATATTTCATGAATGGGAGACCTGCAACCCTTTTCAATGGTTACAACTCTTCTGGAATGTGAGATATGCAGCATTTGTCAACAGATACAACATTCCAGGAATGCGAGATGTGCAGCCCCTGTCAATGGTTACAACAGTTCAAGTATGTGAGATGTGCAGCCCTTGTCAATGGCTACAACAATCCAAGAATGCGAAATGTGCAGCCCCTGTCAATGATCACAACAGTTAAAGAATGAGATGTGCAGCCCCTGTCAATGATCATAACAGTTAAAGAATGAGAGATTTGCGGCCCCTGTCAATGATTACAGCACTCCAAGAATCTGCGATGTGCAGCCATTGTCAATGGTTGCAACACCCAAAGAATGTGCATAACCTCTTTACCAATGGTTACAGCACCCCAGAAAATTGGGATGTGCTGCAACCTAGGAATAACTAGGGCACTCCAATAATTGCAGCCAAACTTTTCAAGTATTTGTACAATTACAATAATGCAATAGAGTGGTGTATAGGAAGCATTTTTAAAAATGTACGTTTACACACCCCATGGCTATGAGATAAACTTTTTGTTGAAAATGGATAAAATGTTACAATAACGAGTTGAATTGATCCTCCTGTTGTGTAGCCAAATGATACTGGTTAACTTACTGAAAATATAATTAACATTTGACCAATTTGCGTGGAGTGGTTCCATTCCTGCCAAAAACTTGACTTCATTTAATTCATATCATTTATTATGATGGCATTTCAAACTATGTAGTGAAATTCAAACAGCAGTTCAATGATGGTTATCAGAAAAGCTCTTGGCTGATCACCCTGATATCTCAGTGGAGACAAGCATGTATCAGAGATAAGATTTACTGTCTCAAACTTCCATTAACATTGACAGTTTCCCCTCAAGCCGGAATCTCTGGTAAAATTTACTCCAATCCGCAAAAGCTCTTTCCAAATTTGAAGTGCGCTTTTTTTTCCTGGTATAAAATCTAGACAGGAGGCAAAAAAATCTAAAGCTACTGAAGAGAATGTGGGATTTATGTGTAATCACCATTAAGGCCTGGAGTCAGGGACAGCTGTGTATTTTGCTGAATCGGCTTATGTCAGTAAGAGTTGGGTTTAACCCAGACAGGACAAGATCAGCTAGGATCCAGTCCCTTCAGGACTAACTCAGCATAAGTAAACCCAGTTAGGGACAACTTCAGAAAGGATATCACCTCTAACTCAGTTATAGAAGCTCCCTTAAGGCCAGCCAGGAAGACATAACATGATTATAGCTCACGAAAACAAGGCACAATTTACAGACGGAGTTGTTATCCATAATGCACCATTGACGACCAATCTGAGATAGCTCCAGGCAGAAGATCTAGGCTCACAGTTGATTGGTCGATGCATTCTCTGGTAGATGAGCACAAGTTACCCATACAGTTAATGAGAATGTGAGGGCTAATTATGGACTCCTGGGACTAGAGATTGTAGAGAGGAATATAGTTCACCTGGAATAATTCTGTAACAGACCTGCAGGGTAGACATTACATTTATATGGATTAAGGTTAAGGATCTCCCATTTCAAAACACTTACACCTAATGTCTACATTCAGCCGAATGTAACTGCCCTAGTGATTCAATAGAGTGAATTGTGCAAAAAATATATGTCTACATCCAACACATCTACTGAGAAAAGACCATTGTAAATTATCACCAACTCTAACAGTATTCATGGATGCAACATTGAAGGATGAATATAGATGGAATTGTACAGACGAGTTCTCCAAGCATTCCTGGCACACCTGGCAAACATCGCAGCACCATCTGATGTAACAGCCTACCATCACCTGACTGTATACATTAAGGATAAGTTATGTAACAAATGTCACATCCTTCAAACATACACAGCAGATAATGTATTACATACTAGAGAGATTACATCACTGGTAAACAATGCCTGGGCTAGCACTAGGAGAAACAAACAGCTGTAAGTGGCTCTGTGTACAAAATCTGGTGTAAATCTGTCAGACATCTAACAATTCCAAATATGATGAGAAATATCACTACACTGTTGGCCAGAAATACCAGCATAGGATAAACTGTAACCTCTCACTTGTTCTAACTAGTAACACTTATATTCATCAGTATGTGTGGAAAAAGAACCCTTCAAAACAGAGTGATTTCATAACTGATTAAGCAATTATAATATTGGAACTGGAAGGCCATTGTAGATCATTCAATTAAATTAAGGATGTCCGCTGGTGGTAAATCGAAGTAATTAACTTTTTGAATAATGTGTGTTGTTGTATTCATAATTGTGTACTATGAAAAACAAAGAAAAAAATATAGGTTGGTGTGCATTTTTTAGCTGTGGGCAACGTTAAATGGACTGACCCATGATCAATTTGATAACCCAGAAAGCATAGGGAATATTAGCCCTAGTTTTGAAGCATATTCATGAAAATTCATATAAATAGTATTTAACTTTTTCTTCTATTCTAACTGTTTGCAGATAATCACAATGTCTATCAAAATTTAGCAAATTGGATGGATGTTGGTGTGCAAAATCCTCGGCTAGAAGGCTTTTAAAGGAAATCCCCATCTCTTAACCTAGGGAAGGGAGATAACCCAATAGAAAAACAGGCAAAATGGCTGCCAAAGTCAAAAACCACCAGCGGACATCCTTAAATTATTAAATAATTTTTGACATCAACAGATGTGTTATGACAGTTACTATCATCACCCGTCATGCTCGCAGATAAATACACTGATTATCAATCACATTTGTATCCAAAGTGCAATTATTGAGTTTCTGCCGACGGCGATAACAGACGTGTGCAATGATCTGAATCTTTATATCGATAAAATGGACCACTAACTAGATCATGTACCATTATGAGTTATGTTTTACACAATGGTATTTATTTTTCTATCATCACAATATTTCAGTAGCTCCATCTACAAGATTAACTCAAGTAGTGGGTCAAGTGCATACAGCTGGTATATTTGTCAACTGTACATAAATAAACCTATATATATGTAACATGGGGCATATTGCTCCAATGTTTATTCAGCTATACAATTATGGCAACAGAAAAGTTTTCTAGATCGGAGCTACAAATAAGTGAAGGGTTACAACAATCCAAGAATGTGAGATGTGCAGCCATTGTCAATGGAATACAGAACTCCAAGAATGTGAAATGTGCAGCCATTGCCAATGGTTATAACATTCCAAGGATTTGGGATGTGCAGTCATTGTTGATGGTTACAACACTTCAAGAATATGACATGTAGAGCCATTGCCAATGGTTACAACTCTCCAAGAATGTGAGATGTCGAGCCATTGTCAATGGTTATAACAGTCCAAGAATGTGAAAAGTTCCAGCCATTGTCAATGGTTACAACACTCCAAGAATCTGAGATGTGCAACCTTTGTAAATTGTTACAACACTCAAAGAATGTGAGATAATATGCACACCTTGTCAATGGCTACACCCCTCCAAGAATGTAAGCAGGGTCCGAATTAGGAAATTTGTGATGACCTGCTATTTTTTTCTATCGAAAAAAAAATCGCAGGTCAAATCTAACATCACCTGCTATTTATGAAGTTGGACAGCTACTTTTTTTTTTACATGTGCAAATCCACCAATAAGGCGTCTGTTAATTAATCTTTAGCTTCTCATGACCTTGGGAGGAAATTATGATGATGCTGAATGCTGTAGTTATTAATTATTTGACTGCATTAAGACATTGCAATAAAAAAGAAGTTTTATCATGTGGTATTAATGTCAAACTTCACTAAAACTTCGCTGACTGTCCAACTAAAAATGAGGTGGGCATTTTTTATATTATTACTAATTTTTTTATTTGGCCCACATGTTCTTTAAAAACTTCGAGCACCAATGGAAAGTTGATGTCAACTTTGATATGTCAAAGACAATTATTTCCCCTAATTTCTGCAATTAGAACTGCAAAAGCTTTGTTGTTGACTAAATCATGTGAACTATATTTACTTATATTTAGGCGTAAAAAAAAAAGACCTGTGTTTCCGGTAACCCGACCGACCCTAGATTTTTCTGCCGACCCTAATATTTTTTTTCTGACTGATAATTCTCGCAAATGGACCCAAAAGACGGGTAGACGGTAGAGAGATTGAGACGGACCAAGTTACAATATATATTATCCAATAATATAGGCGGGCCAATGCTTGGATAGCCTTTTGATTGACATGGGCTTACGTTTATTTCAAAATCATCCTCGTCCGGCATCTCTCGCCGACCAGCGCCATGTTTTTTTTGCATTCTGGGAATCCACGAAGTCGGACTCCGTCACCCATAGTGCGATTACTGCTGGCGCGAGGGTTCCCGATTCTCCAGCGAACTCTCCCGTGAAGCAACAACCACAAATGCAAAAAGACGACTGTCCGACGATTTTGCCATTGTTGAATTTGATCGATTGATGCTCGTTCTCCTGATAAGTAAAGACAAATTGGGCGTTCTCCTGACAAGTAAAGACAAATGGGGATGAAGGAATACTACCAACTGCTGCCTTTTCGTGGCAGTTTCATAACGCGACTTGCCTACACTGAACCACGCTGATCATGTTCTGCACGGGGCACTGCAGGCAGCCAGTGCCGTAGACGATCTATTCTATACGTTTTTGTCGAGATTTCGAACTGAATTTTTCGTAAAACATTAAAATTTCACACAGTATATCAACTCAATTATAGTAATTATATCCCCAGAGTACCATGTGAAGAGAGCATTTCTCAATTAGATGGGTTTTTTTTAAATTTATTTTTGAACATCACGGACAGCATGTTATACTGTACAGATTAGATAGACTATTGTCATCCTGGCCCTGATAACATGGTAGCCTATGGTGATGTGTTGTCCTTACATAAAAAAGCTGGACTTTTTAATGTCTTTTTATCCAGCAAGTATATCAATGAAAACCCAAGAAGATTCTGGTTGAGGCCATGGGCCATTAACTCCAAATCTTTTGGACATTATGATTATATCTCAAGAACAAAACATTCTCGCAAACTTTAACTTTAACTGGGCTCACATCAACTAGAGGATGAATGGATCCAAAATGACCATTTACCTCAATTTTTTCAGGCCATGGTCTTACTTGACAGAAGAGAAATATTTAACTCAAATCACTTATGTATATATTTACACAATATTTAATTCATAAACATTTATGCATAAATGTCATTAGTTCAAAATGGAACTCTTTCTGGTTGTATAGTACAAAGAACAGCGTAAAATCATGCTTATTCCATTAGCCCCCATATAAAAAAAAAATTTCCAAAAAAAAAAAAAAAACCCTACCTACCTACCCTATTTTTTCTGATGCATGTTACCGGAAACACAGGATTTTTTTTTTAGGCCCTATTAAAAGTCTCCCCTTGTAAATTGCTGATTCCAATAAATTAGAATCAGCCAGCAGAGTCCCGTTGGAATTATCAATTAACTGAAATGTCTGCTTAGAAAAACTTCAGCTTGTGAATAGAAGCCCAAGAAAAGAAGCCAACAATATTATTTACCATCTGTACTAACTGGGGAAAAAAAACCCAGATAGTCCGATTCCGTTTCGTAACAGGTCCGACTTTTGCATGCACCGGACTACCGCGCAAGGATTGGCGCACAACCGGAAGTGACATTGGTGCGGGAAATGTTGACAGAGAAGTCCAACAACAATGGGCAAAGATCGGCTTGAAATAAATTTTCAGTGGATTATTTCTTGGATTGTCCGTTCCTTCAGATAGATCTAGACTCCTAAAAGGTATTTACAAAAATTGATCGCATTTTATCGTTTTTGCTGGATGAAATCCTACTTTCCGCATGCGACAGATAGATTTTTTTGCAACTTGCCACCGGCGGCGGTAGGTAGGCAGGTGTTATTTCGACCGCTGCCTTGTTCTGCAGATTTTTTTTTTTTTAGTGGAGTATTTGTACGATGATATCGCCCACGAAGAATTCAATTTACGTTGTGTGCAACGGAAACAAAATTATATATACATGTAGGTAGGAACGGCCAGGAAAATTATGGCCTGCTACTTTCGGTCGAGATTTTTTTTTTTAGCAGGTCATTTTCAACATCGCCTGCTTTGTCAAAATTTTGGCCTGCTTTTAGCCAATAGCAGGCCGCCATTTCGGACCCTGGTAAGATGTGCAGCGATTGTCAATGGTTACAACATTCCAAGGATGTGAGATGTGCAGCCATTGTCAATGGTTACAACAGTCCAAGGACTTGAGATGTGCAGCCCCCGTCAATGGTTACAACATTCGAAGAATGCGAGATGTGCAGCTATTGTCAATTGTTACAACACTCCAAGGATGTGAGATGTGCAGCCATTGTCAATGGTTACAACATTCCAAGGATGTGAGATGTGCAGCCATTGTCAATGGTTCCAACATTCCAAGGATATGAGATGTGCAGCCATTGTCAATACACTCCAAGGATGTGAGATGTGCAGCCATTGTCAATGGTTACAACATTCCAAGGATGCGAGATGTGCAGCCATTGTCAATGGTTACAACACTCCAAGAATGCGAGATGTGCAGCCATTGTCAATGGTTACAACACTCCAAGGATGTGAGATGTGCAGCCATTGTCAATGGTTACAACATTCCAAGGATGCGAGATGTGCAGCCCCTGTCAATGATTACGACAGTCCCAGAATCTGAGATGTGCAGCCCTTGTCAATGGTTACAACAGTCCCAGAATCTGAGATGTGCAGCCTTTGTCAATGGTTACAACAATCCAAGAAAAAGAGATGTGAAACCCTTGTCAATGGTTACAGAAGTCCAAGAATCTGAGATGTGCAGCCCTTGTCAATGGTTACAACAGTTCAATAATGTAAGATGTGCAACCCTTGTCAATGGTTACAACAGTCCAAGATTGAGAGATGTGCAGCCCGTGTCATCGGTTACAACACTCCAGGAATGTGAGATTTGCAGCCCTATTCAATGGTTACAACTCTTCTGGAATGTGAGATTTGCAGCCTTTGTCAACAGTTACAACATTCCAGGAATGCGAGATGTGCAGCCCCTGTCAATGGTTACAACAGTTCAAGAATGTGAGATAAGCAGCCCTTGTCAATGGCTACAA